>BLKM01011376.1:734012-827702 GCA_013340265.1 Coptotermes formosanus | reverse complement strand
TGTCTGTGTCTGTGTGTCTGTCTGTGTCTATGTCTGTGTGTGTGTCTGCGTCTGTATGTGCCTGTGTGTGTGTCTGTGTGTGTCTGCGTCTGTGTGTGTGTGCGTATGTGTGTGTGTATGTGTGCGTGTGTATGGAGTAAATCAAAACAGAAGTTACAACATCTGAACCAAATGACAAATATTCACTACTTTTCGGCATATCATTATTAAGTGATTTTCTATCACCTCTCAATAACAACACCCTGTCAGACAGCACACACACTGCATGTTTAATATAAAAGTCCTCATCGCAAACCTTTAAGTCAGTGTTTCCCAGCCAGCGTTCCGCAGAATATCGCTATGTAGTTCGCTAGGAATCGTGCAATAAATACAGATATTGAAACGCTGCAAAAAATTCCACATATCCTTTTAAATAAGGCAGGAATTTTCTCTGGTACTTGGCAGTACTGGAGTAATCTCCATTTGCTAATATCTGCCACGTCTTCTTGTTTTCGCTTTCATAAGTAGGGTACCTCGAGATATGAAAAATTATTTTAGGGGTTCCTACCGGGCCAAAAACTTGGTAAACACTGCATTAACCTGCTTCCCACTTTCGTCACAATGCTTCCATAACGTTACAGTACGTATGCACACAAGTACAGCGGAACATCCGCGCAGATGATAAAGTGTATCCTACCTTCAGAAGGTCACTAATCACTTCTCCAAAATCGCTTGGGGGATAGTTATGCCTTTCTGCTTAACAGTCCCCTTGCTGGGAATAAAAGGAAGGGTTTCCACGCTCGCTTCTATAAAGGTAGACAAATTTACAGAAGTTTCAATACAGAAAGAAAGAATTTCTAGTCACGCTGTTGGTTGACTTGCCCAAATCTGAGTACCCGGTCTGAATACTTCAGGTAAGGAAAGGCACTGGTTACCTTATCTCTTCACATCCGTCTTTAACATGTGTGTGAGCTCTTAGATATCATAGCTTCATATTTTTCCTCTGGTTTCTTCGAAGACCTTTCAATGTTAAAGCCATTTATTCTAAAACAGTTAATGACAATGATTATAAACAGCGATTTCTGTCTCGTCCTCTTCCAAGTCTCCATGCCAGAATTTGTCAAAAACGGCTGAAGACAGCTAAGATATTCTTCAGTCACGATGTCTGCTCTCTTGCCGAGATGCGAAACTTGGACCACCTGGGGAGAAGCAGAAGTGCTAACCATTCCGCTGCAATCAACGTAACCTGCCTATGACGCCATATTGCCACAATAAATGAAACGGAGCTCGCGAAATTTTTGGAAAGTTTTACAGTCGTTCACCGCGGAAAAGACATAAAATAATAAGTAAGTCTGACAGCATATCAACAGCGGTTAGTAGGCCTAAATATGGAGGCTGTGTAACACAGTGCGTATAGCGACTACGCTACGGGCTAAAAGCTAAGGGGCCCAGTTTCGATTCCTAGCTGGAGCAACAACATTTTCTTTACTCTAAACGTCCAGACCAGTCTTTGTCCCTCTCGAGAGGCACCAGGGTCACATTGCCCAGGTTCAAAGCGTGATCCTGATCACTAACATTCATATACGGCCGAGGTTAAGAATTACCTTAGCTGAACCTCCAATGCTGCTTATGCCTGTATGGACAGTAGTTGAAGAAATTTAGTTTCAGTACCGCTGTAATATTCTGCGCTGTAGCAATTAACACACCGACAATTACTGGAGCACACGGAGTTAATGAGTAACATATTAGAGGTAAAATTTAATGATATTAAGTTGGGGTTGTAGTTTTAGTTAGCCGGTTATTTATTTATTTAGTTAGTTAGTTAGTTAGTTAGTTTTTTGTTTGTCTCTTTGTTTGTTTGTTTGTTTGTTTGTTTGTTTGTTTGTTTGTTACTTAGTGAGGTAGTTACTTGTTAGTTTGTTAGCTAGCTATTTAGTTTGTTAGTTCGTTTGTTAAAAATACAGAAATCCCTATACAGTCCTGGACAGTCCCTGAGGGTTCAAGGAATGTGAGGCTCACAGAATTTGTATACAGTCGGCACATGAAGGCGGTAAGATTGTTAGACATCGGTCTATGTACAAACCTTCATATCTTCTCTTTAACAAAAATGCACATTTGTGTGAAATATATATTTAATGCAAACAACAAACCACATATAACAAGATTTAAGTCTGCTCGGAAGTTACACAGTGTAATATCACACAGAATTCAGTCTTCGTCAGTACCGCTGTGACAGTCTCAAATGCTGCAAATAAATGTATTCTGAAGGTTTCAAATGTTCTGGCGTATTACACTGTGTTGTTGAGTACACACTTCCAAATTCCGAAAATTCGTGTTATCTGTATCTTCATATTCTAGACATTCGCGTCTGCATTACTATCTTTCGAAACGTCGATAACTGTTTCCCGGTCGCCACAGCCTATCATCCCAGAACACTCACATGTTCAGCAGTACCACTGCGAGCATCTGAAATCCTGCAAACCCAACCGCACAACTCGCCACCTTGCCTGTAACACAAATTCACAGGCTGACGCCAGTACTCACAGACAGCAGGATAAATACTGAACAACGCCACAATTGCTGTAAATCGGTTCATTTTCATCGCTGCTAACACGGAGCTGTTTGCGTACACGGCCCGAATATGCGAAATGCATAGATAAGGAAGTCTATTCTTAAGATTTATTTCCTAAGCCTGAAGGTTGCCGACATCTAAAACGTAACGACATATAACGTATTTTTGCAATCCTTTCTTGAGATCCGGTATACATTCGCTGTGTTCTTTACAAAATCATAAAATAACTCAATGCAGCAGAGTCCGCCTTTAAGAAAATAGCCCCTCGTCTCCCCTGCTATTATGAAACTCGCAAATTCCGTTCACTGTTCAGAAGAATGAGCCACTGGTTCCTCTTCCGAAAAAACTGAAAGCGGTGCACAATTTCATACGATACTTCCCTAAGACATATTTAATATTCTGTTCCCATTCACGTCTAGATCTTCCAAATGACCTTTTCCATTCAGATCATCCCACTAAATTCTCTACGTAGCCCAATTCTCGTTCATCTCGCTCTCAACAAACATGCAGACTCCCTTGCCTCCAAAACACTACCATTAAGGTACCTTCACCTTAATCTTAGTCTATATATTGTTTCGCATTGCTGTGGTCCACAGTCTCTGCCCACAACGGATGATAGCACTCTCCTTGCTTGTGTAACAGCACACATGGCAGCAGAATTGTCTCAACAGACATCAGCCATCCAAATAGCATTAAACAACTTAATGTACAACCTAAGTCAGTCGTCAGATACAGCACAGCATTCAACATTTACTCATTCGATATATTTCCACCCTTTAATCCAAGGGCGTCCAACTTTTTTCTGGCAAAGGGCCACAACATTTATTGTGGTCTGTTTCGCGGCCCGCGGGTATAAATATCAGAATATGTGGTGTGCCTAACCTCCTATAATACTGTGTAATTTGGATAGTATATATAGGCCACATCAGGCGCAAATGTGACCGCGGGCAGCATAACATGCCTGGGTTGGACACCCTGTTATAAAGACATCCCCAAAAAGTTAGTTTTAGCAGAAACTATTATAATTTACAGCGGTTGAACTCAGTTAGAGTAGTAGACTTTGCCACATCAAAGAATCTAGTTGTTAAGAGCACTATGTTTCCGCACCGAAACATTCATAAATACACCTGGACCTCTGCTGGTGGGAAGACTCACAATCAGATCGATCACATATTGATAGATAGGAGACGGCATTCCAGTATACTCGATGTGCGATCTTTCAGGGGAGCTGACTGTGATACTGATCACTATCTGGTGGTTGCGAAAGTTAGGGAAAGACTGGCAGTAAGTAAACAAGCAGCACAGAAGTTTGATGCAGAGAGATTTAATCTCAGGAACCTAAGCGAACTAGAGGTTAGGAAACAGTATCAGCTTAAGATCTCAAACAGGTTTGCAGCTTTGGAAAACTTAAATGTTAGTGAGGACATAAATAGGGCTTGGGAAAACATTAAAGAGAATATCAAAATCTCAGCTCAAGAGAGTCTAGGTCTACACGAACGGAAGCAGCATAAACCATGGTTTGATGCAGAATGTGCAGAATTTTTAGATAAAAGGAAGCAGGCTAAAATTCAGTGGTTACAGAATCCAGACCAAAATAATGGAGATAATCTCCACAACGTAAGACGTGAAGCTAGTAGACATTTCAGGAACAAAAAGAAGGAATATCTGAAAGCTAAAATTAATGAAATTGAAACAAACAGTAAGAACAAGAATATAAGAGACTTGTATAGGGGTATCAATGAGTTTAAGAGGGGGTACAAGCCCAGGATTAATGTAGTAAAGGATGAGAAGGGTGACCTGGTTCCAGACTCCCACAGTATTTTGGCTAGGTGGAGGAATCATTTCTCCCACCTGTTAAATATACACGGGGTTAATGATGTTAGGCAGACTGAAGTACACACAGCAGAGCCGCTAGTGCCTGAGCCCAGTGCCTTTGAGGTTGAGATGGCTATTGAAAAGCTAAAAAGTCACGAATCACCAGGTATTGATCAGATTCCAGCAGAATTTATTAAAGCAGTGGGTAGGATTATTCGGTCTGAAATCCATAAACTTATTATTTCTGTGTGGAATAAAGAGGAATTGCCTGAGGAATGGAAGGAGTCGGTCATTGTGTCTATTTATAAGAAGGGTGATAAAACAGATTGTAGTAACTATCGAGGCATATCACTTATGTCGACTACGTACAAAATTCTATCCAACATTCTTTTGTCAAGGTTAACTCCATATGCAGAGGAAATTATTGGGGATCATCAGTGTGGATTTCGACGTAACAGGTCAACTACTGATCATATATTCAGTATTCGTCAAATACTTGAGAAAAAATGGGAATACAATGAGGCAGTGCATCAGCTATTTATAGACTTCAAGAAAGCCTATGATTCAGTTAGGAGGTAGGTCTTGTATAATATTCTCATTGAGTTCGGTATCCCCATGAAGCTAGTAAGGTTAATAAAAATGTGTCTAAGTGAAACGTATAGCAGAGTTCGGGTAGGCAAACATCTGTCTGACACGTTTCCTATTAAGAATGGCTTGAAACAAGGAGATGCTCTGTCGCCATTGCTTTTCAATTTTGCTTTAGAATATGCCATTACGAGGGTTCAGGCAAACCAGGAGGGCTTGAAATTGAATGGTACACATTAACTTCTGGTTTACGCTGAGGATGTTAATATATTGGGCGGAAGCATATACAGTATAAAGAAAAATGCAGAAAATTTAATTATTGCTCGTAAGGAGATTGGTCTAGAAGTAAATGCTGAGAAAACTAAGTACATGGTCATGTCTCGAAATCAGAATGCACGACACAATCACAACATAAATATAGATAATAAATCCTTTGAAAGGGTGGAAGAATTCAAATATTTTGGAGCAACCCTAACGAATCAAAACCCCATTCATGAAGAAATTAAGAGCAGATTGAAGTCGGGGAATGCTTGCTATCATTCGGTGCAGAATCTTTTGTCTTCCAGGTTGCTATCCAAAAGCAAAAAGATTAGGGTATACAGAACTATAATTTTACCTGTTGTTCTGTATGGGTGTGAAACTTGGTCTCTCACACTGAGGGAGGAACAAAGACTGAGGGTGTTCGAGAATAGGGTGCTGAGGAAGATATTTGGGCCTAAGAGGGACGAGGCGACGGGGGATTGGAGAAGACTACATAACGAGGAACTTAATGACCTGTACTCATCACCAAATATGATTCGGGTAATCAAATCGAGAAGACTGAGATGGGCGGGGCATGTGGCACGTATGGGGGAGGAGAGAGGTGCATACCGGATTTTGGTGGGGAGACCCGAGGGAAGGCGGCCACTTGGGAGACCCCGGCGTAGATGAGAGGATAATATTAAGATGGATATTCGGGAAGTGGAATGGGGGGACATGAACTGGATTGAGCTAGCTCAGGATAGGGACAGGTGGCGGGCTCTTGTGAATGCGGTAATGAACCTTCGGGTTCCATAAAATGCGGGGAATTTCTTGACTAGCTGAGAAACTGTTAGCTTCTCAAGAAGGCCTCTGCTCCATGGAGTTAGTTAGTTAGTTAGTTAGTTAGTTAGTTAGTTAGTTAGTTAGTTAGTTAGTTAGTTAGTTAGTTAGTTAGCGGTTGAACTCAAACATAAAAAAGCTACAAGACATTTTCTCTACTCTCTTCTATCTACTCAAACACACAACACATTTTCATTATCTTTTATTTACTTTTATGAGTAGTAAGAACCTTGGAAATGTACCTGAAAGCGTACGTAACGTAGTACAATATGGAACCGGTTTTGATAATTATAATATAGTGGATCGCAATCAGTCGAATATATTACGTTCTTATGGTTACGAAATGACGCTGCCTTCCCTTTATACTTTCTTACTAATTTTTGTACAAATTTCTATACATGCGTGCCACGTTCCCGCCAATCTCATCCTTATTCCTCTCAATATTTCGCGAGCAGTGTGCAATTTTCTCCAGCCTTCTGTTACTCCATCCCAGTTTGGACGAAGTGCCTTCCGCCGCACTCTGCATTTTGGAACATTTTCCGCGTGTTTTATCACTGTGAGGGATTAAGTTTCATACCTATAAAAAGCAACAGGTAAAATTGTTATTCTCACACTTTAACATTTACGCTTTTATAAAAGCAACACTTGCCCATCAGCTTACTTAAACAATTAGTCAGACTGGAACATCTATATTTACCTGAGGGACCCATCCCTGCAGGATGTCAAACCCGAACCTCCATTGCTTCCTTGTAGACAGCTGGAACCGGGTTCTGTGTGTGTGTGGGGGGGGGGGGGGGAGTGCATACGATCCATTTGGCGGCCAGAAAATGCTCGTCTGTAGCTGAGTGACGAGAAAGCATTGGGTTATTGACACCGCCAGTAACAAGGGACGAGCTGCGACAGTGTTCTAGGTCGCGCGCACTTCGCCCACAATAAATGGATGGTTATAAGTTTCTACTACCCGCAAAAAGCATTTAATCAGCAATGCTTTGTGTTACTTTTAATTGCTTTTGAAACAATATCATAGTTACAAGCAGACATGATGAATTGAAAAAAGTGCTGGTGTGTATGAAACAAAATCAGGTGCCAGAAAAAGGGGTAGTGTTGCATTTTATATTACACGCACCCCAGTTTGTTCTGCAGGACATCCGGACGTGAGACCTTCAAGAGGCTAGAGAAACAAAGGCCTCCTGATCTGTTGGCTTCCCTGCTGCTTGTGTAGAAAATGGTGAGGCACAGGACGGGGAAACCGAGGAAAATCAATTTTCCCTGCGTTGGCAGAAACTGGAAGTATCTCAAAGGGTTCTTTTCCAGGGACGAATTCCATCGCGGCATCCGTTTTTGCACCAGCGGAGAAGAAAACAGCTTTGACTAAGAGGTGATATGGTGATGTGACCAGGCGCGGCTGGGGTGAAGCCTGAGTGCCAGCTCTTCCCAATCAATGACAGACAGCAGCCTTCCCACTCCGCACCTCTGATGGTCAGCTCGAACGTCCAGAGTTCTGTCACAAATCCTGTAGATATGAAAATATTTACAGGCTACTGGCCCCTACAACTTCAATATGGAACAACGTAGAATTAAAAATGGACTGATAGGCCTGGACTGAAGAAAACGAGGTTCAGTCCAGATGCGTTCCACGAACCGAGAAACAGGTACATATTCCCGCCTGGATTCAGACGAACTGCGTTTAATTCAGCACACAATCCGAAAATTGTGCTAATTCTTCCGTGGGCAGTGGCGAATCCCTACAGACTGACAGTAGTGTCCTCAAACAAAATAAACACTAGTGATAAATATACTAACAGACTCTTGAGATCAGTTGCGGTCACTAGTACTTCTTCCACTTTGAAGACCCAGGCGTAGATGGGACGATAATGTTAAAATTGATCTTCAAAAAGTGGGATGGAGGGCAGGGACTGGACTAATATGGCTCAAGATAGAGACAGGTGCCGGCCCCTTGTGAATGCAGTACTGAACCTTCGGCTTCCATAAAATGCGGGAAGTTCAGTAGCCGAGGACCTGTTAGCTTCTCAAGAAGGACCTTGGCCTTCTGTCCTTCAGATTCCGACACATGTGATATTTTACGGGGAGAGGCTGTCAGCCACTCGCCCAAACCTTCAACCTGGCGGACTGGGTCTCCGTATTTATGACCCCCGGAGACAGGGTGACCCAGCTATACCCCCAGGCACTGGGCAGCTCGGGACCCCGGGAGCGCCACTTCCCGTACTCACAATAACAGTGAGCCCCTGAGGCCGGTCACTAGTACCGTCGGGGGGAAATAAACCGTATAAGGGTTAAATGAGACAGAGGGCAGCGATTAAATATGGTGAGGGTTGGAGGTTAAGTGGAGCACTATGAAGGAGTTTTGAAATGAAATATCCATCCCTCTATTGTCTTCTCATCGCCGAGGGAGTCATAATGCCAGGCAGTTACAACGGATGTCCAGTGCGTTGGCGGAACTAGGCGCACACATCTGCAGTGCTGTCAAAATCAAGCCAAAATGGGCGCTAAGAGCAGCACACTGTGTTGACAGGTACGTTTGTACTGACAGGTTCTATCATCAGGCAGTACATTTAGAAAAAGTGTTAAGGGGTGCATGAATGTAAATTTGACATAAGTTCCGTAAATCGCACAAAATAATTGCATAAAGCAGCATATAAATGCATTAAATTAAGTGTAAAATTTCAAACACTGGGGCACAATGCAACAAACCGGATTTACATGCACACAGCAGATCTGGTTAAATGCAGTGAACACTTGCTAACACTCAGATCGGAATACTTTACATTTCCGCCCATCCCAAATCCTAACTGCCTGAGGCTGAGTTCTTCTTAAGGCTAACTTTCGCCCAGACAGTCAGTATGATTCTGTTCCGCCTTTTATCGGAACCAAAGTGCCATTGGTGTGTTCACCAATCAGCTGCCAATCGCGATTTTGAGTCGAATGATCAAGTTCACACGCCCACGTCCTATATTTTCACAAACATTTTAATGTAACTGTCCCGTCAACAACTCTCTCTCTCTCTCTCTCTCTCTCTCTCATGTGTTACATTCACTTTACGGCTTCTGACAAATTCCTATTTGCATTGCTTACCTGACCTGCGTGTATTATATGTCCCCCCCATGTCTGATCCAGAGCCGCAGAGAGCGGGTTCGGGCCCCGATGAAAAAAATTTGCGGACCCCCAAGCAACGGCGGAAAGACAAGAGGAAATGTAAGGAAACAAAGCAGTGGGTGCCGTATGCAAGATGGCCGCTGGCCGCAAGTTCGGTCAACATGACAAGTCATTACCTAATTACATCTGCTGCTACCGAGAAAGACAAAAACATATGCAACACATACGGCGCTGGGACCCCGTTCCGGACCGCTAGGCCCCGCTGAATTTTACTGCCCCCCCCCCCCCCCCCGCCGGTACTGTCTTTGTCTCTTTGAACTTACACAAATAATTTTGACGCACTTCATTTTGTAATTCTCTGGAGCCCGGCATTACCTTTGCCATTTTAAGACAAATATCCTACAGCACCCTCAAACTGTGTCATTCCCTTAGGCTTCTTTCCATACGCGGCTTTAGCTGTGCTTCCCAACCAGGGTTCCGCATATGATCGTTAAGTAGTCCGCGAGAATTCGTCTAATAAACACATGAAAACCTTCCCTATCCTGAAAAATCCCAACTATCTCTTGAAATATCGCGGGAATTTTTTCCGGCATCTGGAGTCACTGCAGTAATTTCCGTGCGCTAATATTTGTCTTTGTTTCCTTTTCACTTCTATAAGTGGGGATTTCTTGGGTTACGGAAAAAATATTAGGACATCCTACGGGGAAAAACGATGTCAAACACTGCGTCGATCTCTTCGTTCCTTTTGTCGTGTTCCTGCCATGACGGTACCCTTTCGTGTACTTCAGTCAGCCAGTTCCACACTACCCTCACTTTGGGATACTGTTTATGTCGAACTCTAACTTCAGACGCAACAGTTTTGAGACTAGAAAAACAGAATCTGTGCAGCACATTTCCTTTGAGAAGTTAAGAATCACTCAGCTACTCAAAAAACTGCAAAAACAGTTGTCACCAAATAAATTAATATCATTACCGTGAACGAGAATGGCTCTGGTTTTCGAAAGTAGCAGCGATGTTGTTGATATCACTGAAGAAAATATTTTGTAGTATAAAACACACTTAGAACAAACTTAGTCCTTTACTTTATCAGCTATATCGCAAATTTATTTTATACATCTTAGGACTGCTTAACAGCAAACTACTCTAGAACTACAACTACCAGCAGATGGAGCAACCACCCTTTCAACAAGGTTTTTCTTTCTACCCCAGACTAAACATGTTTACATTCCGACAACATTTGTGCAGTTACGTCACAAAACAATAAAATAGGTGTTTTTGACTAAAACAAAAATCTGAAAAGCTTATTTTGAAGTCTTGATGTGAAATCAGCACGTCACTTCAGTTGACACGCACAGTACTTGTATCGCTGCTGTGTGCCTATATATCTTCGAATTGGTCGTGGAGAACTGCTAGGCTGTCTTCGCTCTTCCCAACTCTTCTGTTCTGGTTACTAAATATCTGTGTTTATACAGCAAACAGGAAAATAAAAGACACCTTATAAAAGTTATTTGCATATTAGGAGAAAATAATTCTAATTCAAATTTAATTTCTGTATAAAAGGCAGTGATGATAATTTTGTAAGTTACGTACACTGAAATTAGTATTAGGACTAAAAATCACGCGGAACAATTGGCACTCATATGAAAGATCTGATAGCACACGTAAGTGCATTACGTGGCATTCCTGGCAATGAGGAAGCTGATAAGCTTGCCAGACAAGTGTCAACTATATCGTTACTTGGTCCAGAGCCGGCTCTTCGAATACCCAGGTGTTCAGCAAGAGAAGCAATTAAGAACTGGACTGAGCGTCAACACTGTATCGCCTGGAAAGATTTACCAGGTCATAGATATGGCAAACGTTTTATTGGTAGACCATGTAAGAAAAGAGCTGAAGACCTGCTTGAATTAAGCAGGCACCAACTAAAAACGGCAGTTACAGTCCTCACGGGACACGCTCCTGTGAGGGGGCACCTGTGTACTGTGGGCCTGTTTGATGTGGATCCAACCTGCAGATGTTGGAGGATGGAGACTGAAACAGTGTAGCATATTATTTGCTGTTGCGAGGCGTTGGCTCGTCAGCGCTATAATGTCTTCGGCAAGCTGTTTGCTGAAGCATAAGGTATAAGCACAGCTTCAGTAACGGATATCTGCCTGTTTATAAGAGGCACAGGGTTATTGAACCTGTGCTGAATGGAGTGTTTAGGGCTGCACAATAAGCCTAAGGCTGAGGTGCGTCCGGGGCATAAGCTGACGGGCCCTACAGAAGGAGAAGAAGAAGAAGAAGAAGAAGAAGAAGAAGAAGAAGAAGAAGAAGAAGAAGAAGAAGAAGAAGAAGTGCATTACAGTGTAACAGTAAGAAAAAGCTTATAGGATGAGCGGCTCCTCCAAATACACTGAAATCCCCATTTTATCTTCCCACTCTTTGCTTTATCCGCGACTTCATGCACTTTTTGTAGCGTCCGACCAAATGCAATAAGAAAAGTGTTACATTTTAACGGAATTTGTTTTCCCTCAACTTTAATTTTCCCGGAATTTACACTTCATTTTCCCTGTCCTGAAGGCGGAGACTTACTCGATTGTAATCTTTAAAGTTTTCTTCTCGGAATTTTTTTTTACTTCTGTCAAGAAACAACGCTGAAAGATAAGTTACAGATAGAAACGTCGCGTGAAAATGGCGTCTAGCAAAACACGGCTATCGACATTTCAGTGATATCTACCGTAAAATAACGTTGAAGTAATTAAGACAGGTTTCAAGATGACGGCAGTTAAGTTCAATGGGAAGGGACGTCAAATATGGATTCACCGAGTGCAGTCGATAAAAAAAGGCTCTACTTCACCGTAACGCCACGTGTTTCTAGCCGTCAGCTGCATCGTGCGTGTCAGCCATAAGCAGGGGCTACGTAATCAGTTTTGTAGATCAAAGTGTGCTGTGGACTAAGGGTAACTCCATAGCGAAGGGTGATGAAAGTAGCACATATTAATAAAGCAGTTTCCTAAATCTTGGTAACAATCAACATAAAATAAAGTGTTCAATTAAAATGTTTACAAACAGACTAAGAATTGAGCACGCGAAAAGAGCATAAAATCTATGTTTTTTCCCCACATGATCTAATGAAACTGTTGCACATCCTATGCCACTTAGACAAACACTAACCATTACAGTGATTAGTACGGCAATTTCTTCTTGGCCTGTTTTGTGTATTTATCTCACCACAAACCCACAGGTCTGAGGAAAGCTAAGAAATTCCTCTGTCAAGATGTCTCTTTCTTTGCCGAGTTGCGAACTGTCGAGCACTTGCCTAAAATGCAGAAGTGCCAACGGCTACACATTGATGAACATAACCTGCCTAGGAAGCACTTGTTACCCAAGCAGTGGATGTCTGTCTGATGAAAATTTGACTGGTCTCAAGCTTACTGTGCTGAATAACAGATACCGAATACCATCAACAATTTTAAGAGCATTTAAATAGCAGTTTAGTTCTTATGGGAGCCGGCAGAGCGCAGTGGATAAAGCGACAGTGCCACTGGCTATACAAATGAAAGAAGGTGTTTGGATTCCCAGCAGGGGCAAGGAATTTCACTTCCCTCCAAACTGCCTAGACTGTTCTTGAGCCTTGCAGCAGGCTACTCAGTAGATAAGAGTAGCCCTTTCCCCGAGGTTAAACTAGCTAGGCCGTGAGACTAATCCCTCACACCAGAATAACGACAAGGTTAATAATTAGTGGAGTTTTACTCCAGTCTCGCCTGTAACTTCATGGCGATTATCGTCACAACATTCTTCCCTGCAGCAAACAGCACACCGGTGTGCTGCAGCAAACAGCACGCCGGTGACTACTGGACCACACGGAATTTAAGAAAACACATTATAGGTGATATAAGAGGTTATCATGGCGGCGATTGTGAAGAAAACTAGCTTTAATTAAAGTCAGTTAGTTAGGTACTTAGTTAATTTGTTAGAAATGGGAAAATAAAATCGGTAAGGCGCAAATTTTGTTGGAGCCTACCGGGCAGTAGAATGAGGAAAGAAAAATATGGGAGAGAATAAGAAGAAGAAGAAAAACAAAGGGTTTTAACAATTGAGTAAACGTAGTACTGTAGTAGTAGTAGCAGCAGTAGTAGCAGTAGCAGTGGTAGTAGCAGTAGTAGTAGAGAGTGATTTAGTATAAATAGGTACATAATTAAGGAATTCGTGCCTTAAAAGTACCTGTTGTTAAAAGGGCACGGATTCATGTAAGGAGACCAGCCACAACTCAGTAAGTAAATACATATCTATTGCAATAATTAATTGGCTGCTTTCATTTTAAGAGACAGATCTGCATTCTTATGTTGCAGAAACTTGCAATCGTGAAAGGATGATAAATGACAGAAAGATTTTGAAATTGTTTTCTGCATTTAATTTTAATTGATACCAGGTGCTGTTCGTAATATTTATGTCTTTGTATTCACTGACGGAAACTAACTCGTGAACAATCGATTCTCTCTTTACAACATGTAGATTGGTAAATACCGGTGTGACAGGGCTTTTGCCGAAAGTTACCTTTGGATATGGCACTACATGTTGCATCAAGATACCTTTCGAGGCACGTTCAAGTGTGTGGATGAATACCCATTGCATCAGTGTAGAGCAAATGGAGATTTAAATTTGGAGATCAAGGCTATAGAAGGAAACTTTCACACTTTCCCACTGGAATCTTAAACAAATTTATTCTAGTCAATAAAAAAATCATTAATTTTGGATGTGGCCGCGTCCCGATGAACTAACAAATTACGCAGGTTGCTGTTTAGAAGCCCACACGGTGTGACACATAAGAAGACTTGATTCTCCATGAGCATCACTGTGAGAACCTCAAATTCCATAAAATATTTAAAGGTCACAAATCTGTCCCCGATTATTCCTGTGTTTACGGCATGAAGAAGTGTTACGTGGTACAATTACATGTGTTGCCTTTTATCTTTTGAGATTCTGGGATAAAAATCGCAAGGGAAATATATGACAACATTGATACCAAAATATTTTATTCAACTTTTGTACTGCATTATGTGTGTCACAAATATTATCATGTACAACTTATATAACAACTGTTCTTACAGTATATACAGTATTTGTAGTGACACGGCAACACTTGTTTGATGTCAGGAAGCAAAACCCTCATAAATAACGCACATTATAAAACACAGGCAACGACTTAAAAATACGTCAGCACGATTCGCGCTCTAGTAAGACGAAAATAAGGTATGATTACCGGTATATAAACACTGCCAGTGGCTCAGTGAGACCAACAGTACAGTTAGCATCAGTCATGCATTTTGTGGTACTGCTTTCAGCTCTGGTCGCCTGTGCAGCAGGTAAGTGCTACACCCACAGACATGGTAGTATTTAATGGTTTGGTCATACCCCATGTACACACATATGTGTGTGTGTATGTACATATATATAAGCCAATATGTATGTATGTACGAGTACATGTATTTATTTATGCATAAAGCAAGATGTTATGACATCCCCTGAATAAGGTGTGTACACATTGGACTTCGTATTGTAAAAGCTGTAAATATTTCAGGTGTTCCGGTCACCTCTACAAATCCTAAATTGCAGGCACGTGTTTACCGTGGGTCTGAGGTAGACATTACCAAGGTCCCTTTCCAGGTACTTTTGATGCATTTCCCTTCAATCGCATGACAGGTTTGAAGTATCTAGACATCATAATATAGCCTGATATTGGTTATGCTCTGTAATTCACGCTTCACCATAAATCATCCCACGATGCGGCCGCACAAAATGAGGTCTCTTCAAATTTTAATGGCGTTAAATCTTTCGCGCATAACCCTTCCACTGCTCTACACTGACACATCGTACATTTGAACGATAACACAAAATCACAATTTCACGCAATATGAAGGTCATAACCTTCAAAATTTCTTGCCAGATCGCTGGATATAATATCCGGTGCTGTACCGCTCTCTTGAGGTAACTTCCTTCCTGTGTGCAATGGTGAAGGCACCATTGCTGTTGGAATCGTAGGTACTGTACCTTACAGCTGCCTCATAACGTCAGAGTACACGGGGCTCTCAGCGGACTGCGATACACATATACGGAACAATACACATAGGGACAGAATGGCGAAAGCCTTTCAGATATAATTCCCTATATACATTTGGTGGGCAGCATACACACGTACAGGCATCCCACGAGAGACAGCTACACCAAACTGCAGGTTATTAATGGGGTTACTTTTGGAGGAAGGAACCTTATGTTAACAAAGTTCTGATTGTCAGAATTCCTACGCAGCTGGTAAGATAACAAAATGAAACTGTTCTACACAATGGTTTCTTATTTTCTGTTTCCTCAGCATTCAGCAATTGTCCCGTAACAGCTGATAATCAGACACATGTCTGTATAATATTTTGCAACACAGTACTCCAATTAATTCCCCCTGACCTTTAGCAAAGATTTTATTGGATATTGTATGTAATTATGACCTTTGTTATGATTATTAAGGTTTAAGACAAGTATAAGACATTACAAACCTTCAAAAATTTATGTTCAATTATAAATTGCAGCTCTCACTGTATACGAATACGTATTTTTTCACCTGCGGTGCAGTGATCATCGGTGAGACTTGGGCGGTAACAGCAGCACACTGCGTTGACGGGTACGTCTGTACTGACTGACACATTTTCTATCATCACATATTATATTCACCGAATGTGTTAAGGGCTATACGTGTGTAAATGTCATTTGACACAATTTCGTGGACCATACAAAATCGCTGCATAAGGGTAGCTTATAAATGCGTTAAGTCGAGTGGAAAATATCAAGCATTTAGGAACACTGCAGCAAAGCAAACACCTACACAAAGGAGAGCAGGTTAAATGCAGGGAACACTTGTCATCATTCAGTTCAGAATATTTTACATTTGCACCTGTCTCAAATCCTAAATATTATAAATGCCCACCACCACGGAGCTAACTTTCCTAACAATCGAACAGTCTAGTCAATATGATTCTGTCCCCGTTTGATTATATCCAAAGTCTCATTGCTTTTTTCACCAGTCAGCCACCGACCCCTGCCTCGAACCACATGATCCAGTTCACATCTCAATATCCTGTATTTTTCGCATTCCTTTTAATATTATTCTCCTATGAACACCCCTCTCTCATATGACATTTTCCCTGCAGGTTTTCTGACAAAATTCTTATTTGTATTTCTCATATGTCCTGTGTGTATTACGTGTCCCATCCTCTTCAGCCTGTTTGAATTTACAACCAAACACTTATGACGCTCCGTATTTGTTACTTTTCTCCAGCCCCTCATTATTTTTAACGCCTCACAGACAGACAGACAGACAACCTCCTCAGCACCCTTAAGCTATATTCTTCCCTTAGGCCACCTTTCCACAAGCGGCTTTAGCAGTGCTATCTGAAGACTCAGAAATCTATATGGATGGACTGCCACAAAAGCGTTTTGCTGAAACAGCAGCGCCAATAACCACCGCCAGCGGCGAGGCCAAGCTGGCAGCGCCACATGCTGCTGCGCTGCCACTGGAAAGGCACTGCGACTAATCATGCCTTGACAACGAGCGACTTTATTACACGCTGCTTTTAATGGGAAGTTTCTTTGAGTGTGGTGGGAATTTGTTTTGTGAAACTTCTCTCAAGAGCCTAAAGAATTCCCTCCTGATTCACTCCACAAAGTGTTTTTCTTTATTAACGAAATGGGGCTGCTACCAGCCATTTCCCAATCCACATCCGCTTCTAGTCTTGTACATACCAAAGGATTAACTCAGTACTGATAGCGTTTCGTTTTATAAATTCTCTCGCCCAGTAATTCCAAAGTAAGGACGCCCGCCACGCCGTCCATTACGTCTAGAAATCAGTAAACCGAAAGGCAGCAGCGCAGTTTGTGTAAAGAGCTGTTGTCAGGCAGAGGGCACTGAAAGGTGGTCGTGGATATGAGGCCTTAGTGTCATGTTAGGCAATAAACATGGAACTGGAACCATGTTGCTATGTGTATATCCCAGTACGCGTAAATAAATTATATTTTAAATATACGTCTCCAGACTGTCTAATGAAGATGTAATACTTTGCTTCGTTAAGACCATGCACAATATAAACTGCAGTGTTTTGGTATCTACAGGTTGCCTCCTAGAAAGGTAGTTCTGATGGCTGGCTTCAAATATTATGATGTCGGATATAAGCACTCTGTGGAACGTATCATCCCCCACGAACTTTACAACTCTACAACAGACGACTATGACATAGCCCTGCTTGAGGTCTGTATCGACTGCATGTCCCGTTATATTCATTTATACAGTGCACTGTGTGTGATATCGCTGCCCTGATAATTAACTTTACTCTACATCTCCCCCCCCCCCCCCCCCCCGCGAAGTAATTCCACCATTTGCACCATTGGAAATACACACATGCTTAAACTGATGTTCCAGGTGGGTTGCGGTTTCAAATACAGCGACAGGATAAAGGACATTACCTTAGCCGGAAATGGAAACCTACCTAATTTACAGGAAATGTTTGTCAGTGGATGGGGAGAAACGGTAAGGTGTTATGTTAAGTTGCGTGCAGGGTAGCAGCCCCCACTGTGCGAGTGCAACACACACCATTCGGTTTGCAACAAACAATGTGACTCACACACAACACAACAGAGCAACAACAAGGCATCCGGACTTTCTTACGGATGTACTGAGAATGTGAACGGGGGGGGGGGGGGGGGGAAGCAGTAACTTTCTGCACTCAAGTATTTGTACCTTCCATACCGTTACATGTGAACACCGACCCAGTATTTCAAACAAGCCATGACAGCATTTTCTGTTTCATTTGCAGCTGAACATACACAGTTATAACCCAATAATTAGTGACGATACATAACTTGTATGTGACACCATGTTGTTACATGAAAAATGGACATACTTACACAAACAGAGCCTTTTATATATCTGACGTGGTAGTGTTGGCATTAATTGTTGCGTAGCTCTTTAAATGATAATTTTGACATTTTTCCTTTCTTTTTCCTGTGGCTCCACAGCCGAAATCGGGCCCAGGCCGCCTCTTTTGGGGGTTTCTAGATCACACTCAGTTAGACACACCACAGCCGGTAGGACCCTTCTGGACGAGTGATCAGTCAGTCAAAGAGACTTCTACCTAACAACACATACACACTCACAAGAGACAAACATCCATGCCCCCGGTGGGATTCGAACCCACGATCCCAGCAAGCGCTCCGCCGAAGGCCCACGCCTTAGACCGCGCGGCCACTGAGATTGGTGATAATTTTGACATTCCTCACCATGTTGCTGTTTAACGGGTACAGCACGCACCATCAAAATCAATTTTTTTGCAGAAACCAAACCTCACGGCAGTGTGCCACACTAACTCAAATAAAGCTGTGTTCCTTATCAACGTGTGTGTTGTGATTAGCCTTACTTTGTAAGGGAAGGCCACAGGGTGTTGAAAATACTTGAACGTAACGAAAAGAAATAATAGAAAACTGCAGAAAGGTACAGAACAGCTTCACAATTTGTACTTTAGAGCAAGTATTGCTTAGGTCCATCAAATACAGGAGAATTGGTATGCGTGATACGTTAGACGCAAGGGATAAACCAGCAAAGATGAACATGTTACGTCCGGAAACCTCAAAGTGCGGCATATCTTGCGAGATCTAGATATAAATGGACAGACATTATTAAAACACTTATTAAAGGTAAAGGGTATTAGAATTTGGATTCTATTCATCTCTTTAAGGATACACGCTCGTGATTGGCGTTCTGAACACAGTAACTTGCAAATTTAAATCTTTAAAGTCATGAAACGTTGATAGAGCAATTCGTAACTTTCTTAGGAATCTGACCTGCTGAGATCGACTAGGGTTTTTAACATCCCTAGGAAACTGTTCCTTTTAGTTAATGATTCAGTCGCTTCAAACATATACCGCATTCAGAGTCACAAACAGGCCCTGCAAATATCCTCACAACAAAATTATTAAATAGCATATTCTGCAGAACTCTGCATCTGAACTTTGAAGTTTCTAGGGTGTTGTGCCGTGATTATTGGTAAGCTGATACTGACGTTTCTGAAGTGCGTAGTGCCTCAATCTCGCACCTCTTTATCCGCCCAAAGTGATTTGTTACACAATTTTAGCTACAGACAGAAAGACAGTGGCGCACTGTACTCCAATCTGGAGCAAAAAGATTATCACAGTTACTCCTGAAGATGTTGCATTGGCCCCTGTTCATTATTCATTAAATCTGTCCACTGTAGGCGCCAGTGTGTTGTTTATAGAGCCAATTACCAGTACAGACTCTATTGCACAGCCTGCAATGTAACACTGTTCTGAGCCAATTCTCTTTACCACATATTTCTCCAAAATTTACCTCAATAGTTATTTCCCATTTAAGATTGCATACCCCAAATAACACTAACCGATTTAATTCTCTCCTTGTGCCGGAGCACAATGGCAGTAACACGCACATCAAACGTACAGGTATATTTCCACACATTTTGTATTTTGGCATCAGATGTAGCGGAGAGTCAGACTTACATTTACTGCTTCATTCTTAGAGAACGGGCCACATTTACTCATTTTGTGGGAGACGCATCCGTCTATTTTCTCTAGACATGATGCCTAACACACAATCACAAGTGGAGGCAATCCAATATGGACGGCGCAGCCTGTAGCCTATTACGCCATTCACTGGGCTTTTCGCTAGCCTGCCTTTTGTGTTCTAGACATAAATGCTCTGGGCTTTTATTGTATTTGCCACGGTACAGTGCAGTGGCAAATACACATCCGGATGCCACGTAAAGCAGAAGGGATGAAAACGCTTTTAATTACCCTCTCCCCTGCATTCCAGACATTAGAAGTCAATCGTCCAAAATTATTCTAGGCAGTTCCAATAAAAATGAGTTATAAGTAAAAAGTAATGATAATAATAATAACAATAGTGAGGAGAAGGAGGAGGAGGAGGAGGAGAAGAAGAAGAAGAAGAAGAAGAAGATGATGAAGAAGAAGAAGAAGAAGAAGAAGAGCATATAAGTACTTACGGATAGAAGAGAGCCACGATATACAGCATAAAAGTGAGAAAGAAAAGTTGAAGAAGGAATACTTGAGGAGATTGAAATCAGTTTTGGGCACAGAATTAAGTTCAAAGAATAAAATACAAACAACCGGAGCATTGGCACTACCAGTACTTAGATATAGTTTCGGAATTATTAATTAGGACCAAGAAGATTTGCGAAAACTGGATAGGAAAACAAGAAAACTGCTAACCATCCATGGGTAGGGTCACCCAAAGGCAGAGGTAGACGGCTTGTATGTGTCCAGAAAATACGGAGGAAGGGGGCTGATGCAGTTAGAAGAAGCGTACGTAATAGGAGTAGAAATCACAAAACTGATGGAACGTGTAGACAGTACTGAAGATCCTCTAATACAAACTGTTAGAACGCACCAAAATACTAAATCAGCAACGGTACAGACAGCCAGAAGCCTCGGGACAGAATTGCAAAAAGGAACATGAAAAACAAAGGACAGCAGAGCAGAGAAGCCAAAAAAAAAGGCGGCGAGAGAAACGGATGCATGGACAGTTTCCACGTAGCTTAGATGAAAAACTGGTGGATAATGAAAAGTTAAAATTTGGAAATATTAAGGGAGAAACAGAAAGTGCAATAGTCGCAGCACAAGGTCAAGCAGTTAGTACAAACTATGTTAAAAATAAAATTTTGAAGGAAGAAATTGACAATAAATGCCGTTTATGTAAACAACATGAAGAGACTCTTGACCACCTAAGTTCAGAATGCCCCATTTTGGCGAAGAATGAGTATTTAATGAGACATGATAAAGTTGGTGCGATTTTACATTACTCAATATGCAAAGCAGTAGGCATTGAAACGACAGATGGATGGTACACACACACACACACACACACACACACACACACACACACACAAACCAGTAGGTGAACATGAAGATGCGGCAGTGTTGTGGAATCAGGGGGCACACACACACACACACACACAGAAGTTACGGCAAATAAGCCAGATATAATAATTAGAAACAAGAAAGAGAAAACATGCATACTGATAGATGTGGCAATACCAGCAGACAGAAATGTCACACAAATGAAGCAGAAAGGAATTAAACACAAGAGTTTATGTATACAGCTATACTTGGAACGTCACACATAATACGGAAAGTACTGCAGTCTGAAACTTGATACCTGAGGGGTGGGAATCACCGCTGGTTCAAGAGAAGTACCAGGGAGAAAAGGCCTGTGACAAGATACAACATAATAATAATAATAATAATAATAATAATAATAATAATAAGCGATAATGTAAACTGATCACACAATCTCTTCCATCGTCTCCAAAAGACAGCAGTCCAAAATTCTTAACCGATACATTTCCCCTCTCTTACTTTCCTGGCCTATAGTGTTTACACTAGGTAAAGGGAGGCAATGTCGCCTGTCCTTTGGTATCTTAAGTTTTTCTGCTATACTTCCTGAGATTAGTGTTTTAACGAGACTGAATCACACTTTTATCAACCTCGGACGGTTCAATTCTTCAGGGAAAGTGTTATTGAAGTTTAAAATGATTTGGAATTATATTTCTGCATCGCACTGCCAACATCTTATAAAGCCCTACTACATAAAACAAAGTTCACTTTCTCTGTACTTCAGCGATCTCTTGGAGGAAAATTAAGATCGTACACTACTACGTATATTCGTGACAAAAATACTTTTGAAAAATATCAACTTGGAAATTTTGGTTGTGTTTTGACACAATAAACATGGGTGAAACCCACAGAAATGTACAGTAGCATTATTATACTCTACATCTCCTGGGTCGGGCGGCACTTGGACCGCAAAACCACGTCCCTATTGTGAAAACAGCCGCATTTTTAGAATTCTTAGTACTGTAACAGATAAGCGGCGCAGTTCTAGCTACAGCGGAGAATTCGGCACTGTGGCATACAAAGTGGCTCAGAGCCACACATGTAGACACTTGCCCCATATGATTGTAGTTACTACAAATATAATACTTGTTGCTTTGTAGGAACACGTACGAGTAGCTCCAAAGTTACGCTGGGCCCATCCTATAGAAATAAAACCGCCAGAGGACTGTAGCCGCAATACTACCTCACTCACTAACAGCATGCTTTGTGCTGGAGGTCCTCAAGGACAAGATGCGTGTGAGGTAAGAGGTTCATGATACTAAAAAAACAGCCCTGTGTGAAAATCTTATTTAGCAAACGATGGAAGGTATGGGGTACAAACACACGAGAATTAGTTTTGCAAAGATTGTGCAAGTTGTTTCAACACTAATTTTCAGCACTTATTCGGTGTTAGTTCCTATTTCAATGGCCGCATGCCTCAAGCGTTCGTTACCAATACCTCAACCATGCCATCGCTGTACATAGCATTTCCCTCTATTCATTAATATTGAAAGCACATTTACGTATGTACGTCAATACATGACAATTCACATTCTTGTAATGTTTTGAATTAGGCAAATTCTATAAAGTTCTAACATTCCATTCACATACTTGTACACTGGAACTGCATCATACCCTAATCTAACAAGTTAGGAAATATACTCAGGGCCCAACATTTCTGGTATGTTCTTTCTATTACTGTGCCAGTCATTACTGAATGTTTTGACCAATCTGGCAGTCTTGTTGCTTCTTGCAGACAAACAGATGAACTGACATCACAAGGTAACAGTCACTTTCTCAGCTGCTATAGAAATGCATATAAAGTTGTTTGATGCGTGCAAGCAGAATTTTTTTGTTCAAGGAGGACTAAAATTTTAAAGATTCTTTAAATTAAAAACACATTTACCTTATTCTCTCACAATTAACATGAAAGATAGTAAAATACTGAAAAATGTGAGCTGCTAATCAACTTACAGTTCTGACATGACTTTTAGTGTAACACCTGCAGACTGAGGCACGAAACTCAGTGCATTAACAAAGATATCCTTCAGTTTCTGTCTGAAGCCTTTTATACTGCACTCAATTGTCTCACTGTGCTACGAACCTCAGTTACTTGTAGTCTGCGAAAGGGCAAAACCGTAATGCTTCTTACATTATGCGTGCCTGTTTCAGGGTGATTCTGGCGGACCTTTGTTTGCTGGTAACATACGTGATGATAACGGAAACATCACTGTAACTGACCCCGTACTTATTGGTATTGTGTCTAAGGGACCACTTTGCGGCACTACTTCGTACGGAGGAATTTACACCAATATTTCATATGTAAGGGACTGGATACGTGGCAAAACTGGTATCTAAAAAAAAGACACTGAAAATAGATGGGAACCTTTTCAGCGTCTTAAATTCAGCGGTCATCCCATAAAGAATGTACATGTAAAACAGGGCAAATAAAAGCCAGTAATACACAAACAGCCCTTACACTTTCTACTCTGTTAGCCTTGCAGCTTGTGGACTCAAATGTCTGTCTGTGACTGAATGTCTGCTTTGAATACATCAACTAACAGTTACAAATTCTTAACTAATGACTAATTTTCGTGATATCTTGAGATATCACTGGTTAGTGATTTGTCATTTTCTGTCCCTATAGACACTTTGTCGAAGAGCAAACACACTGCACGTGCAATGTAAATGTCCTCATCGCAAACTTTTAACGCTGTTTCCCAACCAGGGTTCCGCTGAACATCTCTATGTAGTTCACGAGGAACCGTAAAATAAATAGAAACATTGAAATACAGAAAAAAACAAAATTACCCTTGAAATATCGAACGAATTTTTTCCGGCCTTTGGCAATACTGGAGTAATCTCCATTTGCTAATATTTGTCTCTTTGTTTTGCTTTCGCTTCTGTAAGTACGTGTTCTTCGATATATGCAAAGTTATTTTAGGGGTTCCGACAGGGCCAAAACGTTGATCGAGCTGGTTTCAAACGTCTTGGCCGCGACCTGCGCCAAAGGCGTGGTCACAACTACGAGCTTACTTGGTAGGCGGGCGTTAGTTCTGATTGTACCAACGACTTACTGTCCATCATAAAAATATCGACCGGTAGACGTTCTACCATACAGTATACCAACACATGTGGTAGCATATAACTTAACGACAGATATCGGATCATTTTCGACGTTTCGACTATGGAGAGTTTTACAATTAATTTTACTGTACAATTTTACTGTACTGGAGCCATTGCACAAATTAACAGCACTACTGAAGCAGTCACGAGGAAGCTGACTACTATTCCCGTCTTTCCAAGACGTTACAAGAAGGATAATGTGTTTGCAGTGGCTAGTGCTGAGGGGGACGGAGATTACTCAGTACACTACCTGCTCTGTTGTGACAATGGTCATTTTGGGTTCAGCCGTCGAGCTGTGAAGATTATTTAAACCCAAGGGTCATCAGGAAAGGTACTGTTTCCTGTTTCCCTGAAATGGCAACACGGCGATCCGCAGTTAGCACCAGTCCTTGTTCGCTGTCGCCATTTTCCTTACAGGCTGCCGCTGCGAAAACCTGGAGACACTCGTATTACGTTGTTTTAAGTTAAGCTATCAGCACGAGGCCAAGTCACGGTAAGAGCATGTGGCAACATGTGAACGATTCCACAGAACTGTGGTAACGGGTGGGAGAAGACGAAAGTTGGTTTGTGCGCGCGGCCAAGAAGTTTGGAACCAGCTCTAAACACTGCACTAACCTGTTCCCCACTTTCGTCACCTTGCTTCCACACAGATACATTGCGTGTGTACAAAAACAGAGCCGAAAATTTTCCGCGCCGATGATAAGGTTTATCCTCTCTTCAGAAGGTCCTTATTTTTGGCAAAAGGCCACAGCATTTATTGCAGTCTGTTTCGCGGCCCGCAGGTGTCAGAATCAGAAAATGTGTTATAAATAACCTCGTAAATTGTTGTGTAATTTGTATAGTATGTAGGCTACATTATGTACAAATGTGCCGGCGGGCCGCATAACACAGACTGGCGGGGCGCGGGTTGGACACTCCCGTTCTAAGACATCTTCAAAAATGTTTTAACATAAATTATTATAATTTACAGCAGTTAGACTCAAACAAACACAGAGAGCTACAAGACATTTCCATTGCCTTTTGTGCGTGTGTTTATTGTTACGAGTACTAAAAACCTTGGAAATGTACCTGAAAGCATATGCAACTTCCACTATGGACGTGGTCTTGATAATTATACTATAATGGATAGTAATCAGTCTAAAGTATTACGTTCTTACAGCTACATAATGAAGGTGCGGTGGACAGTGCTGGCGATTATCCGGCCGCTGCCACCAATTGCGGTGGACAGGGCTGCAACTGTTTGCTGTGCTCAGAGGCCGGCGCGATCCGGCCGCTGGCACTAGTTCGATGCCCGACTCTATTCGCCCTAATGGCTGGTGTATGGAGGGACACCCCTCTTAGTTCCCATTAGTCCGTCTTCCTGGTCCCTGCCAGGTTAGGTAGCCTGCTTACTATTGCGGCGTAGGTAAGTCTATGGGTAGAGCCTCGGAAAGGTACAAGGCTGCACTTACTGCTCTGGTTACACTACAGTTACTGTATGTTAATAAGAAAATCTCATAAGTAACTACACATACTTCAGTACGTGACTCGATCACCTAAACCCTCACAGGGAATCTGAGCCTCAGGTCGGTTAGTGCCAATTCAGCCCTCGGCACATTGCAGCACTGATGCAGGTCCTATACGGTGTACAGCAGAGAAGCAAGATGAAGGTGACAGTGGCCAAAGCCATTCTGCCAAGCAGTCTCAGGCTCGAAGTACTGTTAATATTGTTCTTGAAATTCTCGACGTCTGACCAGCATAGTCTCCTCTGGCAAGTCCTTTTCTGACGCCCTCTCGGACATTTTCCGGGGTTTGAAGCTATAATTTTGTTGCACCCACAGTTCTGCTTCCTGGTTGCAGTAAGAGCTGCTCTGATTCCTAGTTGGAAGTCTGCTGATTTCGGTCTTTCGTACCGTGGCCAGGTCTACTTACAACCAGGAACTACGCATTCTGCTGAGTAGCTGAATGGCGCAGCCTTACAAGGATCAGCGTAGATGGGCAACTCGTGGCCCGCGGCCCATCTCGTAATGCACGGCATTAGAGAAAGTAACACTGCCTTTCTTTTATATTCTCTTACTAAATTTTGTATATATTTCTATATATGCGTGCCATGTTCCCCACCAATCTCACATTTATTCTTCTTACTATTTTGCGAGGAGCGCCTCAGTGTGCAGTTTTCTTCAGTCTTCTGTTACTCCAGCCCAGTTTGGACGAAATGTCCATCTCACCACTCCGTATTTTCGAAAATCCTCATCGTGTGTTCCCAGTGCGAGGGATTATGATTCATACTTGTGCCTATATAAAACAACACGCAACATTTTTAGTCTCACATTTTAATGTTCATGCTTCTATAAAGGCAACACATGCCCCGTCAGCTTACTTAAACAACTAGTGTGACCGGTGCGTCTATAACTATCTCCGACGGATCCACTCTTGCAGGATTCCACAACCGAACCGCCATTGCTTCCCTGTAGGCAGCTGGAACCGCGTTCTGTGTGTGTGTGTGTGTGTGCGCGCGCGTGCGTGCGTGCGTGTGTACGCGCGCATACGGTCTACTTGGACACCAAAAACATCCTTATCTGTAGCTCAGTAATGTTAAAGCATTGGGTTAATGAAACCGCCCGTGACAAGGGACGACTTGCGACAGTGTTCTCGTATGTGCGCGTAATTCGTCTATAATAAAAGCAGTCTTATACGTTCCTAGGGCCAGCGTAAAGCAGTTACTCGGCAATGTTCTGCGTTATATCTAATTTATTTTGAAACAGGGTCATCTTTGTTACAAGCAAACATGGAAAATTCAACCAGAGGCTAGTTTGCGAGATCAAGTGAGACGCCAGAAAGGAGGACGTGTTCCATTTTATGTTACATAAAAGGCAGTTTTTTCTGCAGGACATCCGGACGTATGACCCGCAGGAAGCTACAAATTGAAGCCTCCTGAACTGTATGCTTCCCTACGATATGTGTACAAACGGTGAGGTTCATCACGGGCTTCTCCTGCTTTGGCAGGAGCTGGAAGTATCCCAAAGGGTTCTTTTCCGTTGACGAATTGCATCGCGGCATCCGTTTGTGCACCAGCGGTGAGGAAAGCAATGTTGACTAAGAGACGATGTGGTGATGTGACCAGACGCGGCTGGAGTGAACCCTGTGTATCAGGCCTGCACAATAAATGACTGACAGAAGCCTTCCTAGTCCGCACATCTGAAGGGCCACTTAAGAGTCCAGCGCTCTATCAGAGATCGTGTAGAAATGTAAATATTTACAGGCTACTGGTCCGTACAATTTAAACATGGAAAAATATCGAATTAAAGATGGACTGCTAGGCCCGGACTGAAGAAAACGAGGTTCAGTCCAGACGCGTTCCATGAACCTAGAAACAGGTACATATTCCCGCCTGGATTCAGAAGAATTTCGTTTCAATCAGCACACAATAAGATAATTATGCTAATTTTTCCGTCGGTAATGGCCGATTCCTGCAAATGACGTTACTATCCTCAAACACAAAAAACAGGAGAGCTAAATGTAGTAACAGATTAATAAGCTCAGTTGTGGTCACTAGTACAGGGTGGGGCAGAAAAACCTGACGGTTTTAAAAATGAAATAACACAATGACGCTTCACCTTATTACGTAACAGTTACTATCATTGAAGAACTCAGTGCATGCCGTTTTATGTTTTGTACAGTACGTCACTCAGATGTCTTCCACCATCTCTCAAACACTGTTCTAATCTTCCGCGACGATTTTCCATCACCCGACGAGTCATCTGCTCCGGGATTGCTGCGACTTCTTCCTTTATTCTCTGCTTTAGTTCCTCTATGGTTGTTGGCTTAGAGATAAAAAATTTACTTTTGAGATACCCCCAGAAAGAGTAATCACACGCGGAGAGATCAGGTGAACGTGCAGGCCATGAAATATCACCGCCACGAGAAATGAAGTGTTGTGAAAACGTTTCTCGCAGGAGACTCACTGATGTCCTTGCAGTATGGGTTCTTGCCGCATCTTGTTGGAACCATACTGAAGAGAGATCGATTCCACGACGATGTAACTCTGGTTCACAGAAGTTGCGTAACATTTCCACATAGCGCTCGGATGTCACAGTAACCGCTGCACCTTCATTGTCTTCAAAGAAGTAAGGGCCAAGGACCCCAGAAGAAGCGATTCCACACCAGACAGTCAATTTGTCGCTGTGGAGAGGACGCTGATGGAGCTCTTGTGGATTTTCGGCTGCCCAGTAGCGGTAATGCTTCTTGTTCACCTAACCAGGCAAGAGGAAATGTGCCTTATCACTCACTAGGAGAGCATGGGTTGGGGAAATGACACTAACGTCAGTGGCTAACTTATGTCATGCCAGTTCAGAAGCAAAGGAGCGGTGGACTGCGCAACATCGTGAATTTGTTGTTGAAGCTTATTTCAAGAATGGCTATTCTGTTGTTAAAACACAACGATTATGTCGCACACATTTTAACGTTCCTCGTCGTGGATGTGTTCCGTGTCGTAACACCATAAAAGCATGGGTACAGAACTTTCGGCAAAGCACTTCAGCCTTAAAAAGAAAACCGAGAGGCAGAATTCCTAGGGTACGGACACCCGAAAATGTTGAAAAGTTAAGGGTGGCTATTATGAAGGGTCCAAGGCGTTCGGCAAGAACGCATTCCGCTTCCGTAGGTCTGTCTGATCGCAGCATGCGGAGAATTTTGCACAAGGATCTTAATTTTCATCCGTACAAAATTGTGACTATTCAAGAATTAAATTTTCGCGACATGGCAAATCGCAGGATTTCTTCTAAGTAACTTCTCGAAAAGCTGAATGATAATGCTGCTATCAACGCTCTCCTAATGACTGATGAAGCACATTTCCACCTGTCTGGTTATGTGAACAAGCAGAATTACCGCTACTGGGCAGCCGAAAATCGTCGAGGAATATTAGATCATTGTTTGAGAGATGGTGGAAGACATTTGAGTGACGTACTATACAAAACGTGAAACGGCGTGTACTGAGTTATTCAATGATAGTAACTGTTGCGTTATAAAGTGCAGTGTCATTGTGTTACTTCGTTTTGAAAACCGTCGGGGTTTTTTTTTTTTTTTTGCCGCACTCTGCATTTCTTCTTCTCCTGTACGGCCACAGACCACACTGGGCCACTGCTTCCTGTCCTTCAGGTATGGAGACATGTGATATTTTACGGGCGATTGGTGCCAGCCCTTCTCCCAAACCTGCAACCTGGCGGACTGGGTCTCCGTGTTTATGACCGCCGGAGACAGGGTGACCCAGCTATACCCCCAGGCACTGGGTGGCTCGGGACCCTGGGAGCGCCACTTCCCGTACTCACAATAACAGTGAGCCCCTGAGGCCGGTCACTGGTACCGTCGGTGGGAAATAAACTGTATAAGGATTAAATGAGACAGAGGGCAGCGATTAAATATGGTGAGGGTTGGAGGTTAAGTGGAACACTATGAAGGAGTTCTGAGACGAAATATCCATCCCTCTATTGTCCTCTCTTCGCCGAGACAGTCATAATGCCGGGCAGTTACAACGGCTGTTCACTGCGTTGGTGGAAGGAAGATTTTAGTAAAAGCGTTACTTGCTAATTCAATGTTATGAAGATGATATTATGCAGTGTTACGCCGTGTGGACTCGTAAAAAGTCATCTAGGTTACTTCACCTTTGTCCACTGCAAGTCATCATTTACACATAGCACCGAATGTTCTATAAAAATATATATTAAGTTAAAGTCGAACTTGGTTATAACTCCATGCAACGGACTCAGTACTTTGTGTCGTTATAAACGAGTGTTGTTACAACCGAGTAATATAATGTTATGTTTAACAGTGGGGAATTAATTGGTACCACAGACTATCTGACTTTATAGATGAGGTATCCCCTAACCCATGTCGTTTTAACCGGGTTCGACTCTGTGTTCAGTTTATGAATTCCATTTTAAAAGGAATCCCCTGATAAGTGGGTCCCTGTCACCACGGCATGGCGAGTCCTCAGGTTGCCGATGGAGGAAAGCCCACCCCATATAGAGGGTAGCTGCGAATACATTGAATAAGGAGTCACGGACAGCTGACAATTTGTCTTCATCTCTCTTGGGGGTTGGGCGAGGTGCTAAGGACACCTAGCCTTAACAACTTACGATGTTACGGAACATTTCACAAGACATTGGGGTTCGCCTTGTCCTTTGGTTGGAACGTAAGCAGTGGAAAAGAGACATGAGATTCGGCACTTGGAACGTGAGTGTGTATAGGTTTGGGTCACTTATGACAGTGACCAGAGAATTGGCGAGGTGTAGTTTAGATCTAGTGGGTATACAGGGGGCTATGTCGGACAAGGCGGTACTGAAAGAGCAAAGCGTTATACGTTTTCTATTGAAAAGGAAATGGAAATCATCAATTAGGAACAGGATTTTTGTGCACCAGAAAGCAGTTTCAGCAATGAAGAGAGTGGAGTTTGTTAGTGATAGGATGTCACACATAGTGCTGAGAGGTCGCTGGTTTGATATTGTTATGCGCATGCAAAAACTGCGGATAAAAGTGGTAACTCAAAGGACAGCTTTTATGATAAATTAGAGCAAGTGTTGTATCACATTCCTCAGCACCGCATGAAAATTCTGCTTTTAAATTTTACAACATTGCTTTAGAATATAACATTATGGGGGTTCAGGCACACCAGCAGGGCTTGAAATTGAACGGCACACATCAGCTTATAGTTCATGCTGCTGGTATATTGGGTGAAAGCATACATACTATAAAGAAAAACACAGAAGCTTTAGTTGCCAGTGGTGAGGAGATTGGTCTACAAGTGGATGCTGAGGAATCTAAGTACATGGTCACGTCCCGAGACCAGAATGCAGGACAAAATCATAACATAAAGATAGATAATAAATCCTTTGAAAGATGGAAAAATTCAAACATTTGGGAACAACCCTAACGAACCGAAATTCCATTCACGAAGAAATTTAGAGCCGACTGAACTCACGGAATGCTTCCTCACATTCGGAGCAGACTCTTCTGTCTTCCAGTTGGTGTCAAAAAATATAAACACTAAGGTGCACAGAACTGTAATTTTAACTGTTACTTTGTAGGCGGGTGACCCTTGGTCACTCACACTGAGGGAGAAACAAAGACTGAGGGTGTTCGAGAATAGGGCGCTGAGGAAAATATTTGGGCCAGAGAAGGACGGGGTAACGGGGGAGTGGAGAAGACTACATAACGAGGAGCTATATGAACTGCACTCATCACCAAATGTTACTCGGCTGATCAAATCAAGAAGAATGAGATGGGTGGGGCATGTGGCACGTATGGGGGAGAGGATAGGTGCATACAGAACATTGGTAGGGGGCCCTGAGGAAAGGAGACCTCTAGGAAGACCCAGGCGTAGATGTGATGCTAATATTAAAATGGATCTTCAAAAAGTGGGATGGGAGGGTATGGAGTGGATTGATCTGGCTCAGGATAAGAGAAGATGGCTGGCTCTTGTGAATGCGGTAATGAACCTCCGGGTTTCATAAACTGTGGGGAATTTCTTGACTAGCTGAGAAACTGTTAGCATCTCAAGAAGGCCTCTGCTCTACGGAGATTCTTTTAAATTGCGTGGCATTATAATCTACAGTATCTTTCATTGATGTATTATCCGCGTACCACAGACGATGAATAGAAGATTTATATGTAGAAATCAGAGCTAGAGACGGGAAAGGCAAAATTTCAACATTTAAATTTTAATGGGCTTACTGAGTGTCAATAACAAAGATCTCATTTCATGGTGTGAGGACGTCCTAAACTTGCAACGTAGTAACCATGCCATCAGTAAAGTTGTATTTCAAGAAACGCCGCATTTATTAATTCCATATTAACTGCAGTTATGATCCACAGAAATTTTCAGGGATATAATATCCTCGTACCGGCACCAATCAATAGCAGACTATGGGCAGAAATCACAGCCAGATTTGGAAACTATCAAACTGTCCCATTTAACATCCAATGGACTTTATAAAAAGTAAAACAGATAAAGCTGTCCTGTAACATTTTTAATGTTCACCATCCCGCTGTGCGTGATGTTTATATGTGAAGAATAAAACACCGCAAATACAACTTCATTCACTACTTTGTATTTTAGTGTTGAGAATACATAAAACACGCTACATGTTTCGGCTATCCTTTAACCATCTTCAGGTGTGTGAGATAGGAACTAATAGATAGAGTGTCCATCATATTTGAAATGTGAAATGTGTGCGATCACACATTTGTCTAAATAAAATATTCGGCCAATATATTATTTACAATTAAAATCAGGACTTTAAAAATAAGAGATACTACATATGTGTGCCCACCTATGGACAATAGCCAGCAACGGAACAAAGTATCAGTATTTCCTCTCTGCACCAGTTTTCATATAATAAATTAATTACGAGTTGTAATAATTTATTTCTTCAATTTTTATTACTAGTAATTTTAATAATATATTTTAATCCATTTTATAGTTGACCACATATATATTTTACTTAAAGTCCTGATTTTTACTGTAAACAATACATTGGCTAAATATTTTATTTAGACAAATGTGTAATTTCACACATTTCACATTTCAAATATGACAGACACTGTATTTCTTATTTCCTATCGCACACACCTGAAGATGCTTAAAGAATAGACGAAACATGTAGTGTGTTTTTATGTATTTCGTGTATTCTCAACACTAAAATACGAAAGTAGTGAATGAAGTTGTTTTTGCGGTGTTTTATTCTTCACATAAGTCCTGTAACAGGCCACGCATTTCCAATGGAGGTAGAGGCATGGCTCTACCCATTCTCGACACAGGCGTTGCGTGGTCAGCGCCACGCCCCGGCAGCTTTATCCAAGGGAAAAGGATCCGACTCCTTGTAAAGGAGACTGGGTGGGCCACATCGCCGTTCTGGTTGGGCACAGAAAATCTCGCCCCAGACCCTGCAGCCCTCAGTGCGCCGCCATCTCATTTACGCTGTTCCGACTCCAACGGACTTTACATGTGTGAATAACAAAGGTCTCAGATGCTGGTGTGACCGCGTCATGAGATTCTAACCTGTTACGTGTGTCACTGCTTACACTCTGCACGTGCCAAATTATAAGAATGTTCGGATCTCCGCCAGCACCGCTGTGATAACCTCCAAATTCAGAATTTAATTAACCCTTTAAAGACGAAGCGTATCTGTTTTATATAAGGACTCAGTGCGTACCGCGCTGTAAACACTCTCCACTTCGGTTATAAAAACCAGTCTCTTAATGTTTTATAAGGCAAAAGTTGCTGTTTGTTCTGAGATCCGTACAAAACACATAAACGCAATGTGGGCACCACGTAGAATTTTTTAATGTTAAACCTGGTCTATGTAAAGTTACCGCTAGGTTTTAAAAGGTTAAACTCATATATTTTTCCTCATGTATTCCTGTGTCTACAGAACGAAGACTGTTACGTGACTTGACAAAGCCATAAGATTCTGGGAAAACAATAGCTTGGAACATTTCTGGCAATTTTGATCCCACAAAATGAACATTAAATATATATAGCTAGTTACATACGTCAGGGTCTGCATTATTGCCAACTTATATAACAAATATTATTGACTGTATACTTATCACAGTGACACAGCAACACTTGTTTCATTTTAGGGAAAAACACGATCATAAATGACATTTATCACACGTTGGACTTGCTGAAAGTAGAGTCTCCACATTTGCAACTTTTCATGCAGACACGATATAGAAAAAAAACATAAAATACGGATTAGAAAGTGTGCTTTTTCTGTACTTCATTTATCCACGCGTTGCCCTTCTACTGTGCGTTTGTCAAATTTACTTCTGGTTAAGTTCAAAGTGCATGAATAATCCATGAATCCGAACACAAGCAGAATTTTCAAAACTTCTTGTTCTGTACACATTGCAAGAGTCACTACACACCACTCACTCACAAAAGCACGGTAGGCGCTGTATATGCACTGCAAGAGTCCACTTCACACTGTGAGGTGGACTTTACCCTACCAGCGGTGTTCTTACTTTGAGGTGTGAAGATTCTCCCTGATGATGGTGGCAGATAGGCCTCCGAAATATGTCGGTCGCAGTTAAAATTATCCTTTAACAACTTTTGGTTGTGCATTAAAGTTGTGCATTATTGCTTGTATACGTATTCCGGACACTGTCTCCAGCTAAAAGTTTCCTCTCACCCTGTTGTGGATAAACACAGCAGCAAGATTATTGTAAGAGACAATTCGCACTTATTCCACAAGCAATAGTGACGCACTCGCCTGTTTCTTCAGATGATATAGGATGTTTCAAAAGGCTTTTCTCCTTTGGTAGTGAGAACTACAGAAACCCAGTTTGGAAGCGTTAAGGGACCAATAATAGCAGCACTAAAGAATGTTTGAAGTAAGTTTGAATTTTTGTAGAATCTACCAAGTTTTCGAAAAACATGTGATATTTAACTGCGTTGAATCCACACATTTACTCCGCAGAGAGTGCGGTGCTTGTCCCACAGTGTGCACAGATATTAAACTGAAAGGCGCTGCCAGCTACAGGGGCGACAGACAAAACTGGCGATAAAGCCAAATTAAAAGAACACAAGCAGTATATTTATAACATAACATTGACGTGCGTTCGCGTAAGCACTGTTGCCATAGAAAAACAATAAACATTACATGTTATGCGCTGGATTACATCGACGTCTGTAACCTGTCAGCCTCTAAGAGGTTTTTCCTACTTATCTGATAAAAGTCAAAAATTTCGGAAAAACATTTATTGAACCACAGATGTGTGTTTTGATTTTCTCTACAAATTTGTCTGTAATATTTCGTATTCTAAGAAGAATACGGCCAGATGTTATCATACATGCACACAGGTCTTCAGGTAAAGTACCCGTTATTCTTGTCAGAATTTAGAGAAACTTGAATTTTCACGACAGACTTTCGAAAAATCCTCAAAAATCAAATTTCACGAAACCCCGTACAGTGGGAGCCGAGTTGTTCCATGCGGGCGGACGGACGGACAGACATGACAAAGCTAACACTCGGTTTTCCCGATTTTGCGAAAGCGCCTATAAATGAATGAGCTCATTTAGAATAGTCTCAATTACAACCGAAAGTGGGTGCAGACCCCAGAACAACTGACTGGTTGATAAAACTGCGGCAAATAACAAAAGAAACCACGTCATAACGCAAACGTAAACCAACACAGAATCACATAGCTAGTGCAAAAACTATCCAAACTGCAGCCTTCCCGCGACTCATTCATTGCTGCCAATATCTCAAAACGGTAACAAAATAAACTAGAAATGGCTTTTACTCCACCAGGGTATTTGCCCCTTTCTACTGCAGATGCAATTATTTAAGCTTGCAAGAGTAAAGCGAAATATTTTTACAAAGTTACCAATTTGTCTTCTGTCTTCATAAAGTCACTACATAGACTGCGTGTTCGAAATTGTATAAACGGCAATTATGACTTCTTTTTGAACACCCCCTTTTTTCGAAAAAATAAGAACACCTTCTGCACTTTCCGTACAGCGATGCAAAAAGGTAAACAACTTTTAATACAGAAATAAGTCGTCTGTATTCAGGCTACTTGTTTAATTGATCTTGACCTTGAATACGCCATCCTCAGTGTTTCAGATAAGGAAAGGAACCTGATATTGTAATTTTCAAATCTCTCTTTATCATGTGAATTAAAGATTTATATGCTTTTAGCTTTCAACGCCTCACATTATTTACTCTCGTTTCTTGCAATGGCATTTCAAGGTTAAGGCAATACAACCTAAACTGAGAACTGACAGTGCTTGTGAACAGCGATTTAGACTCTGGACTATTCTAAGTGTCCATCCCAGCATTTGTGACAAATGGCTCGGAAAAATTAAGATATTTCTCGGACAGAATGTCTGTTCCTTTGCCAAGATGCGCAACTTGGACCATCTGGAAGAAAAGCAGAAGTGCCAACCACTACACAGCAATCAAGATAACTTGCCTATGGCGCCCTCTTGCCACAGCTAATGAAGTGTGGCTAATTTTTTGCAATTTCTACAGCCATTCACTGCGAATTATAAATTCAGACTGCCTTAAGTAAGTTTAACAGCCTTTACATAGCAACGTACTACATATGGTGGACCGGGATAGCGCAGTGCGTACAGTGACTAGGCTACGTTCTGGGAAATCGAGGAACCGAGTTTCGATTCCCAGCAAGCGCCACAATATTCTCCCTTATCCAAAAGCGCAGACCAATTCTCTGTCCCGTCCAGCTGCCCAATCGAGAGGTGCCAGGGTCACATTGCCGGGTGCCAAGCGTGAAGCTGGTCACTCAACTCTATCCACTGCCGCAATGAAAAATGAGTGGAGCCTTACTTCCAGTCCCCCATACGACATAAAGCAGTGTACAGGGACAGTTAACTTCGCACTTATAACCTTCTTAATATTCCTCACTGCAGCAAATAATGCAGTAACTGGCGCTCTTTCCGCAGGCATGAAGTAACCGTGAGGTAAGACCACTCAGTCACTCCCATCTAGCGCCGAATTAAGAATTACGTAAGCTGTACCTCCACTGCTGCATACGCCTTGGTGGAGAGGACGAGAGAACGTTTACTTTACTTTAGTACAGCTGTAATGTGCTGTGCTGCAGCAAACAGCATACCGGTAATTACTGGAGCGCACGGAGTTTACGGAAAATAGATCAAAGGTGATATTAGGGGTTATCATGGCGGTGACTGTGACAAAATCTGGCTTTAGTTCGAGAGTTGCCTATCTACTTTATTTGTTTGTGTGTTCACTACTGTTAATTTTTTTAGTAAAGAAAAATTAAACCAATAAATAGTAGCATTTAACCAAGGGTATCAGGGTACAAGTTGAGCAGCTAAGAAAATTATTTGAGACAAAGGGAAACACTGTAGCCGATCACGGTGGCCGCGCGTTCTAAGGCGTAGGTCTGCGGCCGAGCGCTTGCTGGGATTGTGGGTTCGAATCCCACCAGAGGCATGCATATTTGTGTCTTGTGAGTGTTTGTGTTGTCACGTACAGTTCTCTGCGACCGGGCCGATCCCTCGTCCAGAGAGGTCCTACCGAATATGGTGTCTGAATGTGGTCAAGTGAAAATAAACAACCTCGACACCTGCTGTGAGTAGGAAAAGGAGGGAAGGACTACGAAAGAAAGGGAAACCCCGTAAATATAGATAAAAAGCAATAGTGCGTGTTGTAAAGTGAGAGTAGTCCGTTGTAAATGGTTATATATATTTATATACATTGTACCGGATTTTTATCATCGGTTCCCGGGCACTGGATATCCCAGGACTTCTACTTCCGGAGAAGTTCATTGTGATTCCCTTATGGATACAGGGCCTGGTGTTCCGGGGCGGACTGGGATCAATTTCAGGGTCTTTGGTATAGAGATTTTGGGTTTTCTGGAATAACTAGCAAGGTCCCTTTGAATGATTTACTAAGTACTCCAATGAGCGTTCACAATAAGCACTTTGAGCAAGTAATGAAACCTGGATATTGATTTTTATTCACACTAACTCACTAAATAACACTCAGACTTTTCTCCACGGTCGTCTTCCACCAACTGCTCTTCATTCGTCAATTGCTCACCTCAACCACACCAAGAACAAAAAAAAAAAGATTCGCCCAGAATTTATTACAAAATTTCAACTTTCTCATTGGCGGCGAGTTTCTGCAGTCACCCTAATGAACTAATCCCCTAGATCCTATGTGACGTCACGGAACCGCTCAACGCAGAATGTGACCGCACCGGATTCTAGGAGATTAGAAATACAATTCCTAACATTTAGGGGACACCTGTGACTTGCAGGTGTATGTTCCTTTTCACCCTTTAAGTCCATAACTTACAGCTTAAGGTTTGGGTGGTGAACAGGATCTATCCGTTACAGTATGTATTTAAAGAATCCGCTCACCGCAATAACTTGTGTCAAACGGCTTCTAATATAAGGAAGATAACAATTTGCCACTTAATATTCAGGCATATTTAATGAAATATAATTGTCGTTATTTCTCATGTTAAAATATAAGTCTGTTGTAGAAACGTGAGACCGTAAAGGTGTGAAACTGGACAGACTATGTTATAATTTTACACATAGCGATTTTAGCGGAAATGAGGTCTTAAGTAGTGCCATCTGTATCTTTGCCCTTATGGGAGGAACTTAATGAAAGATGATCCACAACTTCTGCGACCTTACGCCGTGTGGACTGGTAAATAAACACATAGGTAACTTCACCATTGCCTACGGAAAGTCATGATTTACAAGTAGAAAGCCAAACTGTCGAAAGCTGCCTTTGGACCTGGTCTGTTTATGGCTTGCACTTTAACATAAGTTGTGATTTCACAGTACAATTCAGGGATATAACACACATGTATAGCAGTGCATCAGCAGAAGGTTAGTGTGCGGAAATCATAGCCCAAATAAACTTTAAAGTACTATATTCTTGTCAGAAATAGGGGACTCAATTGATATTGTGACAGGCCCCAAGCTTTTGCCCCATATAAAGTTTTAAGAGGATGAGAAATGATGAATATTATTGGACAGAAGAAGAATGCTTGTACCGGTACAGCAACTGCAGTACTGTGGCAGTATGAGTAGAGCAACTGCAGTACTGTAGCAGTATGAGTAGAGCAACTGCATTACTGTAGCAGTATGAGTAGAGCAACTGCAGTACTGTAGCAGTATGAGTAGAGCAACTGCAGTACTGTAGCAGTATGAGTAGACCAACTGCAGTACTGTAGCAGTATGAGTAGAGCAACTGCAGTACTGTAGCAGTATGAGTAGAGCAACTGCAGTTCTGTAGCAGTATGAGTAGAGCAACTGCAGTACTGTAGCAGTATAAGCAGAGCAACTGCGGTACTGTGGCAGTATGAGTAGAGCAACTGCAGTAGTGCAGCAGTATGAGTAGAGCAACTGCAGTACTGTAGCAGTATGAGTAGAGCTACTGCAGTACTGTAGCAGTATGAGCAGAGCAACTGCAGTACTGTAGCAGTATGAATAGAGTAACTGCAGTACTGTAGCAATATTAGCAGAGCAAATGCAGTACTGTAGCAGTTTGAGGAGGGCAACTGCAGTACTGTGGCAGTATGAGTACAGCAACTACAGTACTGTGGCAGTATGAGTAGAGTAACTGCAGTACTGTGGCAGTATGGGGAGAGCAACTGCAGTACAGTATCTGTATGAGTAGAACACTATGAGTACAGCAACTACAGTACTGTGGCAGTATGAGTAGAGTAACTGCAGTACTGTGGCAGTATGAGTAGAGCAACTGCAGTACAGTATCTGTATGAGTAGAACAACTGCAGAAATGTGGCAGTATGAGTAGAGTAACTGCAGTACTATAACAGTATGGGTAGGGCAACTGCAGTACTGTGGTAGTATGAGTAGAGCAACTGCAGTACTCTAGCAGTATAAGTAGAAAAGTGAGATTGTGAGTCAGTAGAAACAGATATATAATTAAGGAATTTTTGCGTCACAATTAGCTGTCGTTACGGGGGCTCGGGTTTATGTAAGGCAAAAAAAACAACTTCATATCTACTGAAATAAGTAATTGGCTGCTTTCACTTTAAAACCAGTTCTGTATTTTTATTTTGCAGTGACTGGCGATCGTAAATGTACGATAAATGATGGAAGGATTTTGAACTAATTTTCTGGGTTTCAAATGTAGTGGATGCCACGTGTAGGTTGTAATATTTATGTCTTCGAACCCATCCAAAGAAATTTGACTGACGAGTATTCAGATCTTCTTGTCCGCCTTATAGACTGGTACATACCTTAGGGAAGAAAGGTATTTTCCGGATATGTCGTTACATACTGCATAAAGCTGTCTTTAAAGGCATGTTCAACTGTGTGGGTGAATATTCAGAGTATCAGAGTAGATCAATTGAAGATTTACAAGTGGAGATCAAGGCTATAGAAGGAAGCTCTCAAATTCTGCTACTGAAATCTTTTAGGAATTTATACTATTGAATAACAGAAGTCTCAATTTTGGATGTGGCCGCGTCCCGATGGACTGACAAATTACGCAGGTTGCTGTTTAGAATCCCACACGGTGTGACACATAAGAAGACTTGATTCTCCATCAGCGTCAATATGAGAACATCAAATTCCACAAAATATTTAAAGGTCACAAATTTGTCCCCGCATATTCCTATGTTTACGGCATGAAGAAATGTTACGTGGTACAATCAGATGTGTAGCTTTTTATCTTTTAAGATTCTGGGATAAAAATCGCAAGGCAAATATATGACAACATTGATCCCAAAATATTTTATTCAACTTTAGTACTGCATTATGTGTGTCACAAATATTATCATGCACAACTTATATAACAACTGTTCTTAGAGTATATACAGTATTTGTAGTAATGACACAGCAACACTTTTTTGATGTCAGGAAGCAAAACCCTCATAAATAACGCGCATTATACAACACAGGCAACGACTTAAAAATACGTCAGCACGATTCGCGCTCTTCTAAGACGAAAATAAGGTATGATTACCGGTATATAAACACTGCCAGTGGCTCAGTGAGGCCAACAGTACAGTTTGTATCAGCCATGCATTTTGTGGTACTGCTTTCAGCTCTGGTCGCCTGTGCAGCAGGTAAGTGCTACAGTCACAGACATGTCAGTGTAATATGGTTTAGACAGCAATATCTGCATGTACAATTATGACATATAATGCGATGATATCTCCTTACTCAGCTGGTTTGTAGCAGGTGATCGTCCCAACAGCACAGTCCATCGGGTAGGGTCGTTATTCAGAAACTAACAGTAGCTCAGTGCTGCCATGGATTTTTCGTTTATGACAGCTGAATATTCCGGTTCCTTCTACACAGTACCCCATCACTGATCCAGTTGCTGAAAACAAGAATGGAGTCCAAAAATTACAAGAAAACTGTGCTCGGGAAATGAATGTCATTGTAGGGGAAAACTACTTAATGGCAGTACCTAGCAGTGGCATTATTACATTCAGTTACTGTGTGTACTGTGCACCTTAAGACCCCTGTACAGCTGCCACAGCGACGGTATATCCACGATCTCCACTGTCGTCCTCAGTTTTGCAAATTTCCCGACGAAAGCAAATATTTATAGGGAACAGTGCAAGGAAAACAGACTTTCTATGAATACAACTTGAAAACACACTGCCTATTTATTACAAAAATCAGTTCTTCATTTATTGCAATAATCAAGCAAACTCCTTAATGCTGTACTTCATAAGCTGCTTCATGTAATGGCAAAGCACTCAGTACTTGTAATATCAGGGCGTTAAGCATATTTCAGGTGTTAATTCACATCATTAACGCATCTAATTTACGCTGATAACAACTACAATTGTTAGTACGGTAAAACACAAATCTACGCATAATTAATGCCATCAATCAAAAAAATGTGTAAAATACTGATGTTGCCCAAGCAGGTCTTCCATGTGGTTACAAACGTTTGGGCAATGTAATGATTTTTGCCTTAATTCGAAGCAGAAAATCGGTGATTTGCTACTTCTTATGTAGTTTGAAAGTAATGTTCATACGAAACTGTTGGGCCACATCCAGCACAGCGTACGTAACACTCTGAAATTCATGCTTCACACCAACAGAAACTGAGGCTACGAATAATGGCTAAAACAAAAGCCCGTCCGAATTTTAATGCAAGTTAATATTTCCACGCATAACAATTCCACTGATCCAATCTGACACATACACCCTTGAAGGACAATACGATATCACACTGTCACTAAACATGCACGCCATAAACTTCACTATTTCTTCAAATATGGCTACCTGCTGCATCGGGTGCTAAATTATTTTGTCAGAGGATTTTTATTTGAAAAGTTTTCTGGCCTCAATACCGACGGAAACATGGGTACCTTTCAACTGCTTTATGAGGTCGCATTGCTTTGGCTATTAATGCCATCTAATGTAAACATCGTAAATTAGAATGAGGAGAAAATACAGACAAAATTTAAAATTTATATATCTCTCTATAGCCCTCTATAGACCTTGTCGGCAAAATATAATTGCGGTACATAACGTAAAGTACGCCAAAGTCCAGGTAAATAAATTGGTTGGACAAAACTTTTATACCGACAACCACATTCTCTAAGTCTCTGGAGCCCATAATGACTCGGTGAAAGAAAAGTCACTGATTAAGTAAAACATTCAGTATGGTTGGCCCGACAGCTACAGCCCAGTTTTTATTTGCTCTATAATTCGGCACAGTTTAACATCAAATTACTGTACTAACATAACTACCTACAGAACGAGCTGCAGTTATTTTCACAACAGGTCACTTGCAGGCCACATTTAACGTATTTTTTCAGTATGCCGGCCAAAAATTATGATGTAACTCGTACTTCTAACTTATTATGGATATAAAATATATATGTACTAATTAGTCCGAAATATTTATGTAAAAGCAGCACATAATTTCGGTCAAGCAAAGAACACAAGAGTCTCTACTATACACGTCTGTGGCCTGGCATGACTTCAACAATGGCTTCTGCATACACCAGACGGCGTTCCAATTAACACTCTTTTTTCTGGTAATAGTTTAAATTTGGTTTTCAAGAGAAATTGCAGAAAAGCAGTGAAGGGCGACATACCATGAATTCTGCACTCCTTTTCTCCTGGTTTGCCCCCCCCCCCCCCGCGCCCAAATTGTTCCTCACCACTGGTCTATGTATTTTAATTATCTCCTGATAAAAAAACAGAAAAAAGTAACAGTTTCATAAATTTATTTTCAATCATTAATTTCAGCTGTCATTGCAACACGACGAATACCACTTCTGCGGTGCAGCCATCATCAGTAAATCCTGGGTGGTAACAGCGGCACAGTGCGTTAACTGGTACGTTTGTTGGGCCACAGATTCTATCACAATACATTGATTTACTGCACGTTTTAAGGGCTGCATATAGGTAAATATAATCTGATACCCGTTTAGTAAAAGCAGCTCAGAAATACCTTAAATTGGGTTGAAAATTCCAAACACTGGGAAACACTGGAAAAAACGGATTCACATTAACACAACAGAGTTGGTTAAAGGCACTGAACACTTGCTACAGTTCAGGTTACAGTATTTTACACTTTCATTTGCCATAAACATTGGAACGCCTTACTCCATGCAGCTGAGTTCTCTTACGAAACTGACAGTGGTAAAGTCACTCAGTATTCTAACCGTCATTCCTCGGACCCAAATCCCATTGCTGTGTTTAGAATCATCCAGCTGTCAATCACCTGAGTTGCATTACTCAAGGTCACATCCCAGCATCCTACCTCTCTCACAAACATTTAACGTCATTTCCCAGACGTCATAGCACATTTACCCTTTACGAATTTTGAATAAATTTTCGGCAGTTTCCTCGCCTCTTCACTGTGCATTATCTACTCCGTCCATTTCAGCCTCATTTTGATGCCACTCTACTAAGTACAGGCGGTAAGGGGTAGTGCAGTTGGTTGAGCCACTACAAGCTACAAGACGGAGGTTTGCGGGTTCGATTTCCGATGGTGTCTTTGAGATTTTTAATTAACTTAATCTTTACGACCGGACTATGGCCCTGGGGTCGAATCAGCCTATAAGAGAAATGAGTACATGGAATATTTCCTTGGGCGATAAAGCTGGCCGGAGTGTAGGGCTGGCAAACTTACCACATTCATACCTGATTTTCGAGAAATCTCGAAGCGTCAGCCTCCTGGAACCCTAAATGCCTGCCTAGGCCTGTACAGGGATAGATTTGCCTAAACAGTTAGTTACTGAGAACAAAATTTTGACGCTGTCGTCTGTGCAATTTTTGTCCCGCCTACCATTATTTCTTCCCTCTTAGTGCCCAATAATTTCCTCAGCACCCTCAAATTACCCGCTTCGCTTAGGCATCATATCCACGGGCCACTATGACAGCGATGCCTGAACAGTATTTCTACAAACGTGCCTGGCTGACATAGCAGCGCCACTCTCCCGAACACAATGCCGCTAATGCTGCCACTTTCTGCGGCGCTGCTACTTGCAACACTGCGAAAAATCGCACTTTGTACAGGAGCTGCAAGTAAGAGGAAGTTGCTCTGCTTGTTGCGGGAATTTGTTATACCTGAATCTCTATCAAAGCGTCGAGACAAAATACCCCTTCATTCGTTCCAGACAGGTTCTTTGTGAAAGAAGCAGATTTGCTACCGACAATTTTCGAAACCATATCTGTTTCTATCATTGCACAAAGCAAAGAATAAACTCAGGACTTGTGGCATTTCGTTTTATAAATCCTCTCGCCCAGTAATGCCAACGTAAGAACGTCCTCCACGCCATTACTACGTCTACAAAATTGTAAACTGAAAGGCAGCAGCGCCGCTTTTGTAAGGAGCTGCTGTCAGACAGAGCGGGCACTGAAAGGTGGTCATGGATAGGGGGCCCTCGTCTGAGGTGGAGTTTTTATACACAAACAGACAATAAATATACAATTAGAAACATTGTGATATATGTAATACGCATAAATAATTTAAATATTCCTTTCCACAATGTGTAAAGAACTTGCAATTTAATGTTCCATTAGTAGAACAAATTAATATTCAACATTTTTCTTACACACAGGGACAGCGATATTAGCCTTCTCAGTGTGAGGGCTCGTTCCACAAACCACGATGAAGGCGGAACTATTCACAGCGTAACAAAAGTCATCAAACACGAGAAGTTCAACGCAGAAAGACTATGATATCGCACTTCTGAAGGTGTGTAGTGACTTCATGTACCAATATACTCTTTTGTACGATGCAGTGTAGATGACATACCCGCACACACATGTAGTTATATCCAATATCCCCATCATCCTCTGATGTTCGACTTGTTATGTCTTTGCGAGTCTCACATTCTGGGTTCAGCGTTGGCATATTTTATGGTTATTACTTTCTTCTCCTATCAGCCGTGTACTGAATTTAAAACAATAATGCCGGCATGTAGAGACATAAATATGGAGGACAAAACAAAGTATTTTTCCGGAAGTTCCTTCACAAGTATTCATTTAAAGTCGCACAACGCATAAATATGAGGAGGCATCCAGAATTTCCCGAATTATTTTCTACGGCTGAGAACGATATGCAGTACAGATTTCTGCCACTAGGTGCGGTAGTGCTGCTTTCTTCTGGGACATTCCAATGACTTATGATGCCAAAGCAGTCCACATTGCTTGTAAATGAGTTCACGATTTTGTGCACAAAGATATTCCGTTAAGATTCCCACCAAATACAGGAAAAGTGTATTTAGGACCATGGAATGCGGAAAGCAGATTTCGGTTACAATGTCACAGGACGTACAAGAGTTTTGAGAGGTTTTCTCTATTCAGTACACCGGAAAATATGCTTGAAGTGTATGAACCGTCAGGTTGCCATCCTTAACATTTTTCCTTTGACAGTGAGAGCGCGTTTCATCAGCAGTTCTGTCCTTCAAGCCTCACGGGTAACCAGAATTACTGCCGCGAGATTTTGCAATGCTTAAGATATCAAGCCGCCGAAAACGGAAGGCGGGAACAGGTCTGGTTGATCAACCATGTAAATGAACCGGCGCACACTGCGGTGCCAGCGCAGCAATTTCTAGCCGCTAAAGGCGTGGCTGTGGATTCCCACCATTCTCAATAGCCCAATTTGCCCCCTTTTATTATTATCTTGCTTCCGACAGTGGAATCGCAGCCACGGGGGCTACGTTTCATCGAGGTCCCTGAAATTCAGCAAACAAATCGCTTTCCTATCTACATGCGATAACAAAATGTCACTTTCAGAGGTTCATCCGGCATCAGCAGATAACCTTGTGGCGTTGGGTAATCTGTGACAGGAGGACTACGTTGACAGAGAAAATAATGACAAACAGAAGAGGTCAGGGTATATTTGGTCACTGACTCAGTCCGGGATATTTTGTTTACCCCTGAGTATTATATTTATTATAAAGGTAGCTACGGTACAGGATGTGTGTCTGTGTGTGTGAATATGGTGTGTGTTAAAGCATAAATTGTATTATTTTATTATAAATTAGAAGGCTTGTAGACTGATCATAAATTTGTAGAAAAGGGCAATACACTTTTGAATTTTTAATGCATTATATTTGATGCAGCTCAGTTACAACATTCATATTGCAGAATTCACAATTCTTTCCTATCTTGCAAAAGATATTCAACGTTCTGTACCCACGACACAAAACTAATGTGCCAAGTCCCACAAGATGTAGTCGAAACACTTGGAAAAACACACTTAGCCAAGTGGCACTGACTGTATTAACCGCCCGCCTTCCTCCTTTACGTCCGAAATTTACAGCACAACAGATGCCACATTTTAAGAGAACAGTAAACACCTTTCCCAAATGTAAGTCCAGAACATAAGAACAACGTGCACGCAAGATCAGACCCATTGATAGGCTTTGCCGGTCACAAGGAACAACAACGCGGTACAGGTTTCAAATTTAGAGTGCATATTTCTAGCACTTTTAAGTGTACGAAAAATAACGACGCCCGTTTATATACTAATAACGACAATAAATACATAACAGTAATACCTGAAAACCAGAAAAACTCTCATAAACAAAACACCTCCGGAAATTTGCAGAATTGGAAACTCACCGACTCATATCTTTATATCTCAGGTGAGCCCTTCCTTCGCCTACACCACCAGTGTGAAGGCCATCGGCTTACAGGAAACAACGGTGTCGGCAGCAACCAAGGTCAGTGTCACCGGATGGCAAATCACTGTGGTAAGGCGCTAAACCATACTGTCTATTGTGTAGGGTAGCAACCCCTACTAAGTGGGTCCCTGTCACAATCGCATGGCGCGTCCTCAGCTTTTGTATGGAGGAATGGCATCCAATTATGGAGGGTAGATGCTAATACATTGAATAAGTATTCGCGAACAGCTGACAAGGAGTGGTCCTCCTGCTTCGGGGTTGGGCGAGGTGTTAAGAGATCCTCAACATTAAAACTCAAGATGTTACAAACAGCCTACAGAGACTCGAGCCTCGACTAATTCTTTGGTGCGACCCAAGCAAACCGAGGAACGTGACGATCTGTACTCAACACGAAATACAGTCCGGGTGAACAAAACGAGACGAATGAGACGGGGGGCATGTAGCACGTATGGGGGAAAGGAAAGATGCATACAGGATTTTGGTAGGAAACCTGAGCGAAGGAGACCACTTGGGAGAATCATGTGTAGATGGGAGGATAATTTTAAAATGGATCTTCAAGAAGTGGGTTGGGGTCTGCACTGGATTGAGCTGGCTCAGGATAGGGACAGGTGGCGGGCTCATGTAAATGAGGTACCGAAACTTCGGGTTCCATAAAAGGCTGGGAATTTCTTGACTACCTGAGGACCTGTTACTTCTCAAGAAAGACTCTGCTCCAGGGAATGTCAGTCAGTCAGTCAGTCAGTCAGTCAGTCAGTTAGTTAGATAGTTAGTTAGATAGTCAGTCAGGCAGTCAGTCAGTCAGTTAGTTAGTTAGTTAGTTAGTTAGTTAGTTAGTTAGTTAGTTAGTTAGTTAGTTAGTTAGTTAGCCAGTCAGTCAGTCAGTCAGTCAGTCAGTTAGATTGTTAGTTAGTTAGTTAGTTAGTTAGCTAGCTAGTTAGTCAGTCAGTCAGTCAGTCAGTCAGTCAGTCAGTCAGTTAGTTAGTTAGTTAGTTAGTTAGTTAGTTAGTTAGTTAGTTAATTAGTTAGTTAGTTAGTTAGTTAGTTAGGGTGGTGGCAATAATGTTCTCCACTGAAGGACTTCTCTCTTCCCAATCATTACATGTGAACGCTGGCCCAATATTTCAAACAAGCCATGACAGCTTTCGCTGCTCATTTCCTACTCAACTTACAGAAATATTACGCAAGTATTAGTGGCAATTCAGGACTTCCATTTGATACACTGCTGTTAAACAAACGACCAACATAAAAGCACCCAAGCTACGGTTTTACCGGTGTGACATACGAACGTTGGCACTAATCATTAGCAGACAACTTAGGTGTATTTTGATATTTCTCTCCATTCTGCTGTTTGAACACTACACAATGTATCACGAAGATTTTCCCGTTGTAAGTTACATCAAGCTTATCGCCAGCCTCAGTTCATCAAGTAAACCTGTGTTCATTATCAAAATGTACATTAAGTTCAGTCTGACATTATAAGGGTAAGACCTAGAGTGAAGGTGTCTGAGAACGGAGTGTTGAGACTATTTGTACTGGAGAGGTAGAAGCAATAGCAGACTGCAGAAAACTACACAGGAGCCTCACAATTTGTAATTTTCAACAACTGTTACTTATGTCAAACAAATATAGTTGAATACATAAGTATGACATACTAAATGCAATGGAGATGTGAAGAAATGGCCAGCGTAAATTCGAAAACTTCACAGGACACCACTCTGGCTAGAAACAGTTATATATAGAGAGATAACAGAAAGCGGGTCTTTAATAAGACAGCCTCTGAGAACTGTATGTTATTCACAATGCGCATGTGCTTACAATTAATACGTCACCCAACACATGCACTTAATAAAATACGTTCGGAAGCAATTATAAAACTCCTACATGTTTCGGCACCAGGGTGCAATAATCAGAGAGTTTTTATTCACAAGGCCAACAGCTAATCACGTACTGTGTTAGCATACATGTGCGTTTCTCAAATAACGGCTTCCTTTTGTGGTTTTACACTTCCAGACGGCTTCTGCTTGCTGAGCATTTCCACATTTTATGTTACCCGCACTGTGCATATGCTTACAGTTAACACATCAATCAAATTGTAAACTTAATAAAATAAAATCGGGAGCGATACCTGAATACCTTTAGGCGTTATTACTGCTTTGTTATGAATAAATGCACAGCAGCAGAGCACATGATTTAGCTGACGTAGTGAGGCTACGAGAAACTGGGCTGGATTTGCCTGGCACAGGATCAAAAATAGAGTGGGCTTTTGTGAACATGTTAATGAAACTTCAGTAACTGTAAAATTCGCTAGGCCTCTGCTGCATTGTTTATTCATTTACTCAGTTCAACTGGACAACATTTTCAGTGTCGTGAATATCATGCCGACAGCAACAAGTGTTTAATTACTGTATTCTACAAATTTCTGTACTTGACACTAGACGTCTTCCGGTCTGTAAGGCTGTGTTGACTGCTAAATACGTGTCAGAGTCAGAAAATATCCTTAATGAATTATTTTAAAACAGTACAATATTAAGCGAGTCTGAAATGTAGCAACATTTTTAAACATACTCTCTCTTATTTTCAAATCATTTACGTGTAGTCCTCGTGGCCACAAGTTTCTCTGTGTACACTGATCAGTTCAGAGCACACGAAAACATTTAAAATGATACACTGCAGGATGCTTTGGACCTATCGCCTAGTTAGCGACGTTTAAGATTAGCACAGCGCCTTCAATCTCGAATCTTTGTACCTGCACAGAGAGGTAAGCGTTACAAGTTTCGCTGTAAAGATAAGGACAGCCGCACGGTTTGCTCCATTTCGGAAGACAAAGAGTACACCAATGCATTCCTCGAGATGTGACATTGTGCAGTGTTCACTATCCATGCAGTTTATAATCTGCAGCAAAACTGTGTCGTTTGTGGCCATAATGGGCAGTACAAATATGGTACTGTATACCACGCAATTAAACATTGTTCTGAACAGGTAAATGTGCAACCAAATTCTCCAAATTTTATCTCAACCCCAGTATCCCTTATAAGACACAGTCTCCGCAACAACTGTGCCTGACACAGTGGTGGCCCCCGTGTAAGGCACGTGTATATTGAAGGTAAATGTACAGTTCTGCACACGTTACATCATGGCCTTAAATGGACGTGGCAGCTTCACATTGACTACGTTTTTGTCACAAAAAGACCACATTTACTTCTTTTGTAGCGGAAGCCTTTCTCAGGTTACGTCTTGACATGATGGCAAAACTAAAGTCACATTTGGAGAAAATCCAACGCTGATGGCTCAGTGTGGGGCATATTGCGTCAAACAACGGGCTGTCCCATTGGTCTGCCCTTCGTGTACCTAAAACAGTGTGCTGTTCTTTTGGTCTCGTTATAAAGAGAAGGTTTGTTGCTTGCAGGAGGAAGGTTGCCCCGTCCCCTATCTACAGTATGTGAATTTACAAATTCAAAGTGACACAACATGTCCGAACGTGTATTGGAAAGATCTAAAGAAAGATGTCACTCCCCGCATGATTTGTGCTGGAACTTCTGATGGAGGCAAGGGTGCATGTGAGGTAAGTGGATCATGACACTAACAAGTGTTTATGTTTCTGTTCTGTTCTGTTATATTCTGTTAAATTTCTGTGTAGCGAACTGTCACAGCTATTTGCTAGATAAGAAAGAAATTTCATTTTATAACTCCTTACGAAATAACTTTTAAAACCAAATTTTCAGGATTTGCACAATCTTATTTACTACTCAGGAATAAATTCTAAGATAAAAGCAACCGTATATCAAAACATTTTCTTGGCAATAGCTTAACCACACCCTCACACATTACAGTGTTCCTTCACGTTCATACTATTTTAAAACACACACACACACACACTTTCATTGCTTTGAGTGACACCAGTTTCAATATTCCAATTAAAATCTAGAAAGATTTACATCACACTATAACATAACACAACAGGTCTGTATCCAGTAACACTTCTAGTACGTTCGCCCTGTTATTGCTCCTATTATCGGTGGCAAGTTTTCAGAACAAGCAGGCAGCTGTGCTGCTCCACACACACAAACGGACGGACAGATATGACAAGTTTAACAGTCGTTTTCTGCAACTCGTTTGCATGCATCTAAAACGGCTTGTTGCATGCAGGCAGATATGACTGTAGGAAGGATTTAAAATTCTACGGAGTCTTTATCTTAGAAGTGGATTTTAATTTTTTCCTTGCATGAATGATTAACATGAAATGCAATAGAAACGCACATTCGGCTTGAAATTAAATGACAATTCTCATAATTTTTAAGACAGATGTTTTCGAACACCCGCTTACTCTGACAAGAGACGCCAACACAGTAACAAACACAGATATCTCGCAGACGCAGATATTTTCAGTTTCTGTCCGCTGTATTATACCCCGCTGTTAAAGGTTTCTCTCTGCTCTGAATTCCATTATTTGCCATGTGGCAAAGGGAAGACTGGTTATGCAGTTAACTAATTATGGGTTTGTTTCAGGAGGATTATGGCGCACCGTTAGTTGCCAAGGGCAAGCTGGTTGGCATTGCGTCTTGGTCAGAAGGCTGTGGAGAAGCTACATATCCAGGAGTTTACACCAAGATCTCAGCTCTGCGTGACTGGATAAAAACCAACGCTGGTGTCTAGACAACACCAGTCCAGAGGCTGTAACCCGTTCAGTGCCTTAAGGTCTTAAGTTCGCCCCTAAATACTGTACAAAGGAAAGCAGACAAATAAAACCGAACCATATATAGCAAGCAGTCGCACTTTCTCATCCTTCACCTTTGCACCTTGTGGACTCGAATATCTTTGTGTGTGTGTGTGTGTGTGTGTGTGTGTGTGTGTGTGTGTGTGTGTGTGTGTGGGTGTGTGTGTCTACATGGAATTCAGCAACTATCGGTTCTAGCCCCTAAGTCACAAGACCAAACAGCATGACGTTACAGCACCCCGTTACAAGGACGTCAGTTTGTGTCCTCTCGACAGAAGGCGAACGATTAAATCTCCGAAACTGACATAACGATAACAGCCCCGTTCATGTGACGATCCCACCTTTCGGACAGATAAGGAACAGATCCCAACCTTCCTTACGGTAAGGTGCAGAAAGTATAAATAACAGTCAGTACGCAAATAAACAATATGCAGGCCCGCTATCTGTTTACTCGGCCCTGAATGTGAGTACACCGCCTGAATACTCAGATAAGGAGACGCGCTGTTTATCTTATCTTCACACATTCCTTCTCTAACCTGTAATATGAATATTTACTGTTCTTAGACTTTCTTTCGCTTCATATTTATTCTCGCACTTCACGTACTGAAGTCTCAAGGTTTATGTCAGTTAAAATAAAGGAAGTTATAAAAGTGATTACGAACGGTGGTTCAGTAATGGCTCGTTTTCAATCTTGAGCTCAGCCTATCCAAAAAGGGGCTGTGGAAGGCTAAGAAGGTTCTCGGTCAGTTTGAGGGCCTCCTTGCCTAGATGCGAACCGTGGACAACCTGGAGAGAAATCGGAAGTGCTGACAGCCACACCGCAATGTCCAGAACACGACTATGACGCCACCGTACAGCAACAAATTGAAATGCGCTCAGCAAATATATGGAAAATTTTATATTTATGGAAGTGTAATATAAAAAGAGAATATCTTTATAAATATTAAGAGCCTTTAAATATTAATTTATTGCCTAAAGCAGCCCGTAGATCGCAAAGCCTAGGCCTAGGCCTGCACGAGCTAAGACTTCCGTTTCTGTTCTCAACAGGAGAAACTAAAATTTCCCTTCTCCAAACTGTCTAGACCAACACTGCCTTCTATCCAGGCTCGTATTCAGTGGATGCCAGGGGAAAATTCTCCGGGGGCAAAACGGCTGGAGCTTGGAGCTAACCAATCACCTCCATTTAGTGCCGACATCAAAAATTAGAGCTCTTCTACCTACACTCCCCCATACGCTTTCATGATGTGTACAGGGCAAAAATTGCTAGACTTCAGTACAGCTGTAATATTCTGCACTGTAGCAAACAGTACACCAGTAATTACTGGAGCACATGGAGCTTACGGAGAACACATTGCAGGGGATATCTGAGGTTATCGTGGCGGTGAATACGAAGAAACTGGCTTCATTGAACAGCCAGTTATTTAGTTAATTAGTTTGTTAATAATTGAAAAATAAATACAGTGTGAGGCAGTCCTTATTTGAGGCTGCCGGGAAACAGAAAGAGAGTGTAAGGCAATTTTGGGAGAGCAGAGGAAATGTAATGGTGACGCAGCAGTAGTTCAGCAGTACAGGCAGTAAACAGGAGAGTAAAATGCTGTAAATAGTGTATATTTAATTAATCTGGGCTCCACAAGAAAATAGTGTTGCAGGTGTTCATTGCAGAGAACAATTACAAGTTATGAAGCAAATAAACGTACATTAAACTAAACAATTCGATATTTTCAATTTAAGAAATTAATTCATTTCCTTTAAATTGCGGGAAAAAATTATTTTACACGCATGATAATGGAGAGACAGATTTTGTGTTAACTTTCTATAGGGTGGTTTTAGTGGAAATCAGTTGTTAATTCGTGACGTTTATTTCTTTGCATTTATTGAAAGAAATGTAATGCATGAGGATCGAGCTAATCTGCGACGTTACTCCGTGTAGACTGGTAAGTGGTCAGCTGAGTAACTTCAGGTTTGTCCACTGCAAGTCATCATTTTCACATTGCACCGAGCGGTCTATAAAGAACTACTTCAACACATGTTCAATTTATGGATTCCATTTTAAGTGAAATTCCGTGATAAGTGGGTCCCTGTCAACACAGCGTGGCGCATCCTCAGGTTGCGGATAGAGGAACGCCCTCCAGATATGCAGGGCAGTAGCGAACATATTGAACAATGAGTTGTGGACACCTGACAATGGGCGGTCCTCCAGTTTGGATGTTGGGTGAGGTTGTAACAACTCCTCCACACAAACATTTACGATGTTACGAAACACTGTACAGGGTCTCGGAGGTGGAGTGATCATTTGGTACGAAGTAAGCGGTGGAAAAGGGACGTGTGGTCCGGCAGTTCGGCACGTGAATGTGTACAGGTCTGCGTCACTCATGACAGTGGCCAGGGGGTCAGCGAAGTGTAGTTTAGGTGTCGGAAACATTTTGCATTCTGAGAAGAATCCAGCGAGATATTATCGTAATGTACATAGGTCTCCATGTAAAGTATTCGTTATTCTTGTCAGATTGTAATGGAAATTGAATTTTCTCGACAGATTTCCGAAAAATGTTCAAATATCAAGTGTCATGAAAATCCTCTAGTGGGAGCCGATTTGTTCCTTGCGAAGGGACGGACAGACAGACAGACAGACAGGCAGACGGACAGACAGACAGACACATGGACGGACAGACATGACGAAGCTAATATTCGCTTTGGCAATTTTGCGGACGCGCCTAAAAATAAATTAGCTTATGTAGAAAAGTCTTATTTCTAACCCAAAGTGAATGCAGATACCATGGCAAATACACCGGGTGCTGAAAATTACATCAAATAACCAAAGAACTACGTCACAAAAGAAACGTAATTCAACACAGAATCACATAGCTAGTGCAAAAACTATCCAAACAGCAGCCTTCCCGCCACTGCTTCATTGTTGCCAATATCTCAAAACGGTTACAATATAAACTAGAAATTACTTTTACACCGCCAGATATTTGCCCCTTCCTACTCTGTATGTAATTCTCTACGCGTGTCCACAAGTAGAGCGAAATATGTTTCACAAAGTTGTTACTCCGTATTCTGTCTTCAGAATGCCACTACATACTTTGTGGAATTGTCTGAAACGATAATTATGCATTTCTGTTTGACGACGCCTTTTTTCGAAATAAAAGCAACGGTTTGAACACTTTCATGTACGGAGACGCATAAAAGTTAACCCAGTCTTAATTCAGCAACAAACAATTTGTAGTCGCGCTGTTTGTTTACTTGCCTTTGACACTAAGTCAGCTGTCTGAATACTGCACGTAAGGCAAGGTGCTGTTATCTTATCTTTGCACATCTCTCTTTTACATGTTGGCCTGTGTGAAAGATTTATCTGCTCTTAGCTTCCACCGCTTCATATTTACTCTCGTTTCTTGCTATTCCACTTCAAAGTTACGTCCATGTAACCGGAAATGAGAAATGAAATTATTATGAATGGCTTTTCCGTCGTGGCCTATTTTAAGTTTCCACCCCAACACTTCTCAGCAAATGCTGAGGAAAGTTAAGGTAGTCCTCGGTCAGGACGTCTGTTCCTTTGCTGAGATGTGAAATTTGGACCACGTGGAGAGAAAGCAGAAGTGCCAACCACTACACAGTAATCAAAGTAACATGCCAATGACAGCCCCAGCCCACGTTAAAGAAACGGAGGCTAATTGTTTACAATTCCGGCAGTAATTCATAGCGAATTTTAAATACAGAATATCTTAAATAATTTTAACAGCACTGATACAGCAACTTAGTACATAAGGAGGCCGGAAGAGCGCAGTGCGTACAGTAAACAACCTACTTTCCGGAAAATCGAGGAACCGACTTTCGATACCAATAAGGGCCAGAATATTTTCATAACACAAAAGTCCAGACCGATTTTGGTCCCATTGGACATGCAGCAGAGTCACATTGCTCGGGATTCAAACTGTGATGCCGATCACTCACATTCATCTACTGCCGAAGTGAAAAATGAGTGGAGCCTTACCTCCAGTCCCCCACACGACATAAAGCAGTGTACAGGGACAGTTCACTTCGCACTTACAGCCTTCCACTATCCCTCAGTGTAGCAAATCAGTTACAAGCTACAAGCTACAAGCACCAAAAAGGGGAAGTAAACTATTGTAACCAGGTACAATTTTAAGCAATCCGTGCACCACAGTAACATGGTGATACAGACGGATGGATTCAAAGAATGTAAACAAATACTACGTTACAAACAAACAAATACCTGTTAAAGCAAATAATTCGTTGCTTTCAATTTGAGAAATTCATTCTTTAAATTGATATCATAGGAGAAAGTAACTTTAAAAGTACTTATGTGGGGAAATTCGGTGCATGCGGAATCAGATACTCGGCGATGTTCCGCCGTGCGGACTGGTAAACAGTCACCTACGTAACTTCAGCTTTGTTCACTGCAAGTCATCATTATCACACGGCACCGGATGCTTTATAAAGACGCACTTCAAGAAAAGTTGAGTTTATGAATTCCATTTTATCTGAACTTGTGATCCATAGCACCTTCCAGGGACATGGCATCACGTATCGCAGCCGATCAACTGAGTGGAAACCGTAACCAGAGGTGGGAATTGTTAAACTGTCCCATTTAAAGTTTATAAAATGTTAAAAATGTAAAACTGTCCGTAACAGAGTGGGAGTACAGGTGCAGCTCTACACATTCCTGACGCCGGCGCTAGAAAGGGGTGGATGGTCAAAGCCACGCCCCCGGACGCTTTACCCCCCAGAAAGCGCCCCGGTACATTTTAAAGGAAGGTGAGCGGGCCTCGCGTCCAGTCTGCTTGGGTCCCGAAGATCTCGCCCCGCCGCGGTTCGAACCCCGGACCCCCCAGCCCTTAACGCGTCGCCATCCCATCTGCGCTATCCCGACTCCAACGGACTTTACATATGTGAATAACAAAGGCCTCAGGTGCTGGTGTGACCGCGTCATGAGATTCTAACCTGTTACGTGTGTCACTGCTTACACTCTGCACGTGCCAAATTATAAGAATGCTTGGACTGCCGCCAGCATCGCTGTGATAACCTCGAAATTCAGAGTTTAATTAAACGCATATATTTGTCCTCATGTATTCCTGTGTCTACAGAACGAAAAATGTTACGTAGTTTGACAAAGCCATAAAATTCTGGGTAAAAAATAGCATGGGACATTTCTTGCAATTTTGATCCCACACAATGAACATTAAATCTATATAGTGGGTTACATATGTCAGGGTCTGCATTACTGCCAACTTATGTAACAAATATTATTGACTGTACATTTATCACAGTGACACAGCAACACTTGTTTCATTTTAGGGAAAAACACGATCGTCTACAGAACGAAAAGTGTTACGTAGTTTGACAAAGCCATAAAATTCTGGGTAAAAAATAGCATGGGACATTTCTTGCAATTTTGATCCCACACAATGAACATTAAACCTATATAGCGGGTTACATATGTCAGGGTCTGCATTACTGCCAACTTATGTAACAAATATTATTGACTGTACATTTATCACAGTGACACAGCAACACTTGTTTCATTTTAGGGAAAAACACGATCGTAAATAACATTAATCATACGTTGGACTTGGGGAAGGTAAAGTCTCCATATTTGCAACTTTTCAGCAAGACACGATATAGAAAAAAAACAAAACACAAAATACGGTTTAGAAAGTGTGCCTTTTCTGTACTTCATTTTCCCACGTATTGCCCCAGTAACGTGCGTGTGTATCAAATTTACTTCTGGTTAATTTCAAAATGCATGAATAATCCATGAGTACGAAGAAAAGGAGAATTTTCAAAACGTCTTGTTTTGTAAACATTGCAAGAGTCACTACACACCACTCACTCACAAAAGCACGGTAGGCGCTGTATATGCACTGCAAGAGTCCACTTCACACTGTGAGGTTGACGTTACCCTACCAGCGGTGTTCCCACTTTGAGGTGTGAAGATTCTCCCTGATGATGGTGGCAGATAGGCCTCCGAAACATGTCGGTCGCAGTTAATATGATCCTTTAACAACTTTTGGGTGTGCATTAAATTTGTGCATTATTGTTTGTATACGTATTCCGGACACTGTCTCCAGGTAAAAGTTCTCCTCTCACCCTGTTGTGGACAAACACAGCAGCAAGGTTATTGTAAGAGACAATTCGCACTTATTCCACAAGCAATAGCGAAGGTCTCGCCTGTTTCTTCAGATAATACAGGATATTTCAAAAGGCTTTTTCCCTTGGTAGTGAGAACTACAGAAACCCAGTTTGGAAGTGTTAAGGAACCAATAATAGCAGCACTAACAACCGCGCTTCGAGTAAGTTTCGATTTTTGTACAACTTTACAAAGCTTTCGAAAAACATATCAAATTTAACTCTGTTGAATCCACACATTTGCCCCGCAGAGCGTGCGATGCTTGTCCCACAGTGTGCCCAGATATTAAATTGGAAGGTGCTGCCAGCTACAGGGGCGACAGACAAAACTGGCGATAAAGGCAAACTAAATGCAGACAGGCGATATACGTATACCGTAACATTGATGTGCGTTCGCGTTCGCATTGTTGACATAGAAAAGCAATAAATATTACACGTTATGCGCTGGATTATATCGGCATCTGTATCCTGTCAGCATCTATAAGGTTCTTCCTCCTTACCACATAAAAGGCAAAATTTTCGAAAAAAATTAATTGAACCAGAAATGTGTGTTTTAATTCTCTCTGCAACTTTGCCTGTAATATTTCATATTCTAAGAAGAATTCGGTTAGGTATTCTCATGCGTATATGTATGTAGGTCTTCATATATTTTAACCGTTATTCTTGACAAAATTTTGTGAAACTTGAATTTTCACGACAGACTTTCGAAAAATCCTCAAATATCAAATGTCACGAAACCCCGTACAGTGGGAGCCCAGTTGTTCCATGCGGACGGACGGACGGACGGACGGACGGACGGACGGACATGACAAAGCTGACACTCGGTTTTCCCGATTTTGCGAAAGCGCCTATAAATGAATGAGCTCATTTAGAATATTCTCAATTACAACCGAAAGTGAGTGCAGACCCCAGAACAACTGACTGGTTGATAAAACTACGTCAAATAAGAAAAGAAATCACGTCATAACGCAAACGTAGAACAACACTGAATCACACAGCTAGTGCAAAAACTATCCAAACTGCAGCCTTCCGCCACTGGTTCATTGCTGCCAATATCTCAAAACGGTAACAAAATAAACTAGAAATGGCTTTTACTCCACCAGGATATTTGCCCCTTCCTACTGTAGATGCAATTACTTAAGCTTGTAAAAGTAAAACAAAATATTTTTACAACTTTACCAATTTGTCTTCTGTCTTCATAAAGTCACTACATAGACTGCTTGTTCGAAATTGTCTAAAACGGCAACTATGCCTTCTTTTGGACGACTCCCCTTTTTCGAAATAATAGGAACACTTCTACAGTTTCCAATACAACGACGCATAAAATGTAAACAAGTTTTAATACAGAAATAGATCGTATGTATTCAGCTACTTGTTAACTTGACCGTGACCTTGAACACACCACCCTCAGTACTTCAGACAAGGAAAGGAACCTGATACCGTACTTCTCAAGTCTCTCTTTATCACGTGCATTAAAGATTTATATGCTTTAACTTTCATCGCCTCGCATTATTTACTCTCGTTTCTTGCAATGGCACTTCAAGGTTAAGGCAACACAACCTAACTGGGAATTGACAATGCTTGTGAACAGCGATTTAGACTTTGGACTATTCTAAGTGTCCATCCCAGCATTTGTCAGAAATAGCTCGGAAAAACTAAGATATTCATCGGTCAGAATGTCTGTTCCCTTGCCAAGATACGAAACTTAGCAGAAAAATAGCAGAAGTGCCAACCACTACACAGCAATCAAGATAACCGGCCTATGGCGCCCTCTTGCCACAATTAATGAACTGTGGCTAATTTTTGGCAATTCCAACAGCCATTCACTGCGATTTATAAATACAGACTGCCTTAAATAATTTTAACAGCATTTACATAGCAACGTAATACATATATGGACCGGGATAGCGCAGTGCTTACAGTGACTAGGCCACGTCCTGGAAATCGACGAACCGAGTTTCGATTCCCAGCAAGCGCCAGAATATTTAAACTGCAAATTGGTACTTATGAGGCCCGACAGAGCGCAGTTGGTAAAGCGACAGTGCCACTGGCTGTACAACTGAAGGGAAGTGTTTTGATTCCCAGCAGGTGCAAGCAATTCCACTTCACTCCAAAAGGTTCAGACGGGGTCTCGAGGCTGGGAACTGCATTCTCAACTGATAAGCGGCGCCATTTCCCAGAGCTTCACGCGGCTAGGACGTGAGACTAATCCATCACCTTATTCGAATGACGAGGTTAAGAATTAGTGGAGTTCTACTCCAATTCCACCTACAACTTCCTGGCGAGTATAGTCATAATATTCTTTACTGCATCAAGTAACACACCGGTAACTACCTGAGCACACGGAAGTAACGAATCCCAAAATACAGGTGATATTGTAGGTTATCATGGCGGTCACTAAGAAGAAAACTAGTTTTAGTGAAACAGTCAGGCAGTTAGATACATGAGTTAAGTTGTTAATAATGGGAAAACAAAGTCAGTAAGGCGCAAGGCTTATTGGAGTTTAGCGGGGAATAGAATGAGAAAGGATGAAAATTATTGGAGACAAGAATAATGCATGCACCGCTACAGAAATTGCAGTACTGTAGCAGTACGGGAAAAGCAAATGCAGTACTGTGGCAGTACGAGTAGAGCAACTGCAGTACTGTAGCAGTATGAGTAGAGCAACTGCAGTACTGTAGCAGTAAGAGTAGAACAACTGCAGTATTGTAGCAGTACGAGTAGAGAAACTGCAGCATTGTAGCAATATGATTAGAGTAACTGCAGTACTGTAGCAGTATGAGTAGAGTAAATGAAGAACTGCAGCAGTATGAGTAGATTAACTGCAGTATTGTAGCAGTATGAGTACAGCAACTGCAGTACTGTAGCAGTATGAGTAGAGAAACTGCAGCACTGTAGCAGTATGAGTAGAGCAAATGCAGAACTGTAGTAGTATGAGTAGAGCAACTGCAGTAGTGTAGCAGTATGAGTAGAGCAACTGCAGTATTGTGGCAGTATGAGTAGAGGAACTGCAGTATTCTGGCAGTATGAGTAGAGCAATTGCAGTACTGTAGCAGTATGACTAGAGCAACTGCAGTATTGTGGTAATATGAGTAGAGGAACTGCAGTAATGTAGCAGTATGACTAGAGCAACTGCAGTACTGTAGCAGTATGAGCAGAGAAACTGCAGTACTGTAGCTGTATGAGTAGAGTAACTGCAGTACTGTGGTAATATGAGTAGAAGAAATGCATTATTGCAGCAGTATCATTAGACTAACTGCACTACTGCAGGAATATGAGTAGAGCAACTCCAGTACTGCAGCAGTATGAGTAGGGCAACTGCAGTACTGTAGCAGTATGACTAGAGCAACTGCAGTACTGTAGCAGTACGAGTAAGGAAACTGCAGTACTGTAGCAGTATGAGTAGAGCAACTGCAGTACTGTAGCAGTATGAGTAGAGCAACTGCAGTACTGTGGTAATATGAGTAGAGGAACCGCATTATTGCAGCAGTATGATTAGACTAAATTCAGTACTGCAGTAATATGAGTAGAGCAACTGCAGTACTGCAGCAGTGCAGGAATATGAGTAGAGCAACTACAGTACTGCAGCAGTGAGTAGAGCAACTGCAGTATTGTAGCAGTATGAGTAGAGCAACTGCAGTACTGTAGCAGTATGAGTAGATTAACAGCAGTACTGTGGCAGTATGAGCAGAGCAACTGCAGTATTGCAGCAGTATGAGTAGAGCAACTGCAGTACTGCAGCAGTATGAGTAGAGTAACTGCAGTACTGTAGCAGTATGAGTAGAGCAACTGCAGTACTGTAGCAATATGAGCAGAGCAACTGCACTACTGTGGCAGTATGAGTAGAGCAGCTGCAGTATTGTAGCAGTGTGATTGGAGTAACTGCAGTACTGTGGCAGTATGAGTAGAATAACTGCAGTACTGTAGCAGTATGAGTAGAGCAACTGAAGTACTGTAGCAGTATTAGTAGAGCAACTGCAGTACTGTGGCAGTATGAGTAGAGCAACTGCAGTACTGTAGCAGTGTGATTAGAGTAACTGCAGTACTGTGGCAGTATGAGTACAGCAACTGCAGTACTGTAGCAGTGTGATTAGAGCAACTGAAGTACTGTAGCAGTATGAGTAGAGCAACTGCAGTACTGTGGCAGTATGAGTAGAGTAACTGCAGTACTGTAGCAGTATGAGTAGAGCAACTACAGTATGTGTCAGTTGTATATTGTGTATCTAAATGTCCATTCGTGATTCACTGCAAGTGCAGTTAATTGAATTCAATACTATAGAGTAAATTTATTGCACACATTGTGGGTAACTTTAAATTATATTTAAACTGCATGATGTGTGGCACACCAGTCTTGTCTGTTTCTATCGTCACTTGCGCACTCACTAGTTTCACTGAGGGGCACACACCCTCCGCATACTCAGGAGATAGGGCGTGACGTGTGGCGGGCGGTATAGAATAAGACAGGAAGAGCGTAAAATGGGCCACGGCACGGGTGCAGATACCATGCAACCGGCTCGGACATGAAAATAAGTGTGCCCACCCCTGCTCGCTTTTAAAACATTAGAACTTCGAAAATTTCAAAATGTCATTCCCAGAGAAACATTTTTAACCAACTGCTGAAGCTCTCACAGGTGTGTAAATATGTACACTGGAAAAATAATTAACGTCTTATAGTCAAGTGCAGATCTGCGGGCAGCATCAGGTGCCACTGATTGTTTTACAGTTTTGCATAAATAAACAATGTGAAAACACTTGTTTCTGAAATATTTCTGATTCTGTAATTTGTAGTGACGCTCCCTTAACACTGTCGAAATATAAAGTTGCTTTTCTGTAACAAAGCAGACCTTCTTATAGAAAGTCAAGTTTGGGACGTACTGAATCCTTTAGCAATGTTACCAAATGCAAGGTGTTCATCAGCTCAATTCTTGGCTTCCATAAAGAAGAAAGTAATGCTTTGCCAAGAAAATAAAACAAGAGAATTCATTTTAAGCGCATACGAAATGCTACGGTAAGACGTTTGTTACACAGCAATATGATATCTACATTCTTGTTTTTGCGCCTTCACGTGCGTAACACCCTCTGGCCACCTCAAATTTGTCACTTATATACTGCACGCTGCAATACGATTTCAGTATCATGCAAACCTAAGGTTATCTTGATGTGGCAAAGCAGGAAAATAACTGCTCAACTGATTGCGTGTGCGTGCGTTTCAGTTTGATTCAGGCGGACTTTTATTTGCTAATGACAACCTTGTTGGTATTGCCTCCTGGGGATAAAACCATGGGTCCCTGGCGGCCCAGACGTTTACACCAAGATCTCTGCTGTGCTCAAGTGGACCCGAGACAAGTCTGGTGTCTAGATATTGAGGAGCCTGGGGAAGAAAATGGGCCGTCATACCGTGGCAGCAGTAATAGCAGCAGCAGCAGTATAAGTAGTAGTAGTAGCAGTAGCAGTAGCAGTAGTAGTAGCAGTAGCAGTACAAACAATTACAACTACCTAGGCTGCGAATTAATCAGTGCTGTAAAATAATGTTACTCCATTAAGAATGTAAAGGTGAGAGAGGGCAAATAAAAGCAAAACACACGCCCAAAGCTGTCACCCTTCGTACCCTGCGGTCCGCGGACTTGGAAGATTCAAGAATCTCAACCTTTTTTGTATTTGTGTGCGAATGTCTGCATCAAATACTCGTAAAATAACGTCCTGTTTTTCTGTGGTCCTGCAGCCAAAATCGGGCATGGGCCTCCTCTTTTGAGGTTGTCAGATCGCGCGCGCGCACGCACACACACACACACACACACACATACACACACACACACACACACACACAGGAATGCCAATATCCCACTGTGCGCAGCGTATTACAGAGCAAGAAATACAGGGAGTCTCCACACTCGGTGTAAACACAAAACAAAACACTTGTGTGGTGTTGCCGAAAATTAAAGAATGCACAGAAACACAGATCAAACTAAACTTCGGACAACACAGCAAGCCAGACCGTAAATAGAACCAGCAGTTCGAGACGCAAATTTAAGAACTACTTGCAAAGTTGCCTATGTGGACTGGTCAGTAGTCATCTGCGTAGGAAGGTTAACTGTTACATGCAGCACCGCACAGTGTAGGAAGCAGCCGCTCGAGTAACGTAAAATTTGTGGCTTAAATATTAAGTGAAATTTGGATGCAAGCTGGATATCTTTCAGGCATATAACGCACACGTATCAGAGTGCCTCAATGGAAATGTTATGTGTGCAAATCATAGCTAGATTTGGAACCTATCGAATTTAATCATTCCAGCGATCACGTGCGTCATATATCAATAAAAAATCCCTCAGTTCCTGCTGTGCCTAATTCCCGAGATTATAATGCGTTACGTGTGTGAGTATTTACCACTCGACAGGCGCTGAATTTGAAGAACATTTGGAGCTTTATCAGAACCGCTGTGATAACCTCCACATTCATAGTTGAATTACAGTTTTTAAATTTGTCCCCACGTTCCCCTCTGTTTACAGCGTGAAGAAGGTCACTTGATACGAGGAAGTCAGTTTATTTCGGTCATTTCAGATTGTGTCCAAAACAAATGCGTGTAGAATTTATTGCACTAATGGCACCACAGATTTTGCATTTAATATGTATAGTGGGGGAGGTAGATACGTCAATAAATTTGTTACTTACGCATCCCTTAATCCCAAGTCTGGTTTATCAACAACTATACAACGCCACTTTTCTATTCAAGGTAACAAAATACCATAAATTGTATTTATAATATAATAGAGGCAACGACTTAAAAATACGTCAGCATGATTTGTACCTTTCTAAGAAACAATAAGGCATGACGCCTCATATATAAACTCTGTCACTGACGCAGTATCACCAAGCGTCCGGATTTGCATCGCCATGCATTTTGTAGTACTGTTTTCAGCTCTGGTAGTCTGTGCAGCAGGTAAGTGTTACAACTACAATGACGTAATATTAGATGGCTCGGACGTAACATATTTACACACACAAATGTGTATAAAAAACATCAGATGTGCACCCAGAATTCTTCATTCAATGGGGGCTGACCCCGACAATGTATATAATTTGTGTTTGTTTTAAAAAATTGTTATAAAAAGCGTGTTGTAAGTACAACTGTAACATAACACTGCTTGTGCCTGCATTTATATACACACAAATATAACTACACATTTAGTAATTCCCGCACCTAATTTAAATCACAATGTCTGATCATCTGATTTTGAAATTTCATCTAAAACACCCTAAAGTTTTCATTTTATTTTTCAGAATTCCAATGAACTAGTCATCAGCCGACTTCAGTGGTTGATTCGGCTGAAGGGTAACTCACGTAAATTTTTTTTTATCATGACACCCACAAAATCTGTGTTTTTCTAAATTTCGACTTGGAGGAAGGCCGTAGCCCGGCTGCCCTCTCGCTTAGGCACGCCTTTGTGTCCACAAAATCTTGTGTGGCATTTTTTGGCAAACTTATCGCAATCCTCATTCCGTGCAACAGAGACTGTACAGTATTTCATTCAACAAACTGCTCAGTCAATAACAAATAATCGTTGGCCACTTTTGCCCTTCTACATGTTTCGACATCTATAAGGTCGTCATCACGGATATATACAGATGCATAAAAGTACACAAAATTCTGTCAATGGCAGATAAAATACTGCTTAGAACTGTTAATTTACTTATATTTTAAGCGCTTGTAACAATTTTAATTGACACCAGGGTGCTTTTAATTGTACACACTCACATCTTTGACAGGGTTTGCTGTCCTTTTGTGCTTTTGTATATACCTCCTTGGTGATGATTTTGAAGAGGTCGCAACATGTAAGAGGGACATAAGTGACAAATGATTATTTATTATTTTTCGTGTAATATCTGGATTGAATATTGTACATTGTTTGCTATCATTTTTATCCCTAAAATTCATCCTGGTGAAATTCAGTACTTGTGTCAAACATCCCACATGAGATTGGAATGCTATAGCACGGGAAGAAGTACAGACAATGTTCATACTATTTAGTCTGTTTATAAAAATGTGTACCGTTGAACTTTGTAATGTAAATGCCTGTAAATATTTCAGGTATTTATATCGGAACTGAAGTAAGGGATAACGAAATACCCTACCAGGTAAGCTTAGTGAATTTCTGTTCAGTTGATAGATGATTCCGACATATTTAGACAAGAACATACGTAAGTTCATGTACGTGTCTACAGCAGTAATGACTCATTCACTTAAAACCTTAAAATTAATATCCAAACACAAAATCCAACACAATTTAATTTAGTAAATATTCATAACGCAGAACGCCCGTACACATCACCGGTATTTTTCAAAATTCTTCCTGCGCCCATGAACAGCTGTTGCCTATTTATTTAAAAAATCAGTGCCTGTGTAAAAATCTCTATATATTCTGAGATTCAGACGGGAACAGTTTAAAATGTTGCATTCTTTAATGGAAAGACACGCAATAACGACTGGAAACAAAACGTTCGTTTCTACATACGCCGAAATACAGTATATGGGCAGCCTATAGTGTTGTCCCATGGAAGATCTGCAAAACTGCACATTAGTAATTGCGTTAAATTTAAACGAAACGCTTCGTGTTAACAAGGCTCCGACTGTCAGCAACTGCAGAGTTATTTGTGACTTGTCTGAAGAAAACTTCTGATGAAAAGAAACAGTGTTTCTTCTTCCTTCATCAGCAGCAGCGAAGATTTATTTATTTATTTATTTTTAGGATTGTTTAGCAGAAAATAAATGTACTGCCTTAATTTCCCACACAATTACCTACAAACTTTCTCATAGCCACATAACATAGGTGGCCACACTGCGACGGCGTTATTACAGGTATTATTACAGTACTGACTCCAGTGATTATAGCCGAAGTACTGAACAGCTTATTCAAAGCATTCACATAAAGAATCAGCGTGTCACTTCAATCAGTAACAGAGTACTGCAATCACTGTTGTATAAAAATATCCTTCCGTTTGGCATGGAAGGCTACAAGACTGGCCTCCCCATTCACCAGACAGCACTCATATTAACACTTTTTCTTGGGATATAAGAAGATTTTTGATTTATCAACCAAAAAGGGACAAGGTAAATGAATTATAAATTATGAATCTCTCTGCTCGCACAGTAACACAATCTTGAGGGCTTAACAAAGTCAGTACAATTTCCTGTAACACTGAGCAGTATCCGAATTGTACAAATAACGGATTATGCCATGTAAAACAAAATCTACCAGGGATGGCTGCTAACAATAACGTTTATCTGTATATGATAGGATTACCAAAAGAAAATGTTCTACTTAGCTGTTAATTTTGTTATATTTATAATTACACAGTTCTATGGTTAGTTATGATCAGATCCTAATGCAATGAAATTAATAAGCCTCCGGAATAAATCACATGTTTTGTGGGACGCCAGTATACGTGTAGTCACTGTTGTACTGGACAAATTTAAAATAAATGCAGTCGTTAAAAAAATTTAATTTGAATCACAGTGCACATTTGAATTTCAGGTGGCATTGCACCTACCTGAGGGAAAAAGATGCGGTGGATCCATCATCAGTGATAATTTGGTGGCAACAGCATACCACTGTGTTAAGGAGTACGTTTGTACCGATAAAGATTCTTATTATCAGACATATTTATCATGTTTCAAGAGTAGTGCATACGTAAATCTAACTCACATTTCATAAATCTTATAAAATTATTGCATGTAGCTAGACTCTTATTAAAAGTTTGGAAAAATTAAAACATTTCGGAATAAAAAATCACATATACCTGCACAATGTAGCGCAGGTTAAATGCAGGAGATATTGCTAAAATTGTTATAGAATATTTTACATTTCCACCTACTCCAAACACAAAATTTTAATATGCTTTACTCCAAGCATCCGAGTTTTCTTAAGAAGTTAAGATTCGCCCACTCAGTCAACAATGCACCCGACTTTATGGCCCCAAAGTCACTGCTGTGTTCGGAAGCCAGCCACATATCCCTGCACTGCGCCACATGATAAAGTTCACGTCACCATGTCCCACTGCTTTCACATTCATTTTCATATCACTCTCCTATCAACACCTCTCTCTCTCATGGCACATTTCTCATTCAGGTCTTCTGGCAGAACTTTATGTTCCGATCTGTGCCCTCTCCGCTTTGTATTGCGCGCCCCTCCATTTTATCACCCCAATAATTAGTCAGTAAACAATACATTATGATGCTCTTCACTGTGTAAGTTTCTCCAGCCTCCCACTATTCCATCCTTCCTAAGGCCAAATTCTTTCCTCAGTGCTCTCAGCCTAATTGCTTTCCTTAGGCCTCTTTTCCAAAAACCGGTTTAGCAGCGCTGTCTCAGAATTCTGATCTCTAATTGGACGTATTTTCATGGACGTGAGCTGTCGAAATAGCAGCGCCGCAGCGCCACATTCGGCTGCGCTGCCACTTGAAACGCACTGTGAACAACCGTGCCTTGACACCGGGCGACTTTATCACGCACTGCTTGTACTGGGAAGTCGCTCTGCTTGTCGTGCGAATTTGTTTTACCGGGGTTCTTCCCACAATGTCCAGAAAAACACCTCTTTATTCATTCCATACATGGGGACACCGTTTTTAAGAAGCAAACACCGGGACCCTTCATGATATTTGCATGAAGTGGAGAGGGGTTAGAAAACCAAATTTTAATCACGCAGCAAAAAAGGAGAGTATTTTAATGACATTAGTTGACCAAGATACGTCAGAGAGATGATTACGGCCAACAGATAAAGGAACGAAATAACAGTAAGAATACTACTAGTCAAAGTCACTCAGTTCGCTTACTTATGTTTCTTTACATATCCGATCCTCACACTTCGCAGTCCCAGTCCACACTCTGCAGCCACCAATTCACACATCTTCCTCTCCCCGCCATTCCTATTCCTTTCTAGTTGTGGCTGGTTGACGGCTGTTTCACTTCTATGGAAGTTTCCCCTGCTGTAAGAAATTCAAAGTGTTCGTACATATTGTCAGAATTGTCTTATTATTAAGAACTGAAACCGCCCAGAACATTTGGCGTATCGAAATCAGATTTGCGGGACACGGGTGAAGAGGTTTTAAGGCTAATTCACACATACAGGGCCGTGCTCCTACCGTGTACTGACTGTGCGCCGACAGTACCGTGTCGCTATAAATCTATATTATGCCATTCCCTTTTGAATTATACCGTTAGGCCAAATTTTATTCACACATGCAGGACCGTACCCCCACCCTGCAACAACTGTGGGCAGACCGTGTCGTGTCGCTATAAATCTACATTATGTCATTTTCATTTTAATTACACAGTGAGACGGTATCTGATTCGCACATGCAGGACCGTGCTCTTACCGTGCACCGACTGTGCGCAGACCGTGTCTTGTCGCTATATATATACAATATGTCATTCCCACTTGAAATACACAGTGAGACTGTATATGATTTACACATACAGGACTGTGTTCCTACAGTGCACCTACTGCGTGCAGACCGTATCATGTCACTACAAATCCGAATTGTGCCATTCTCGTTAGAATTACATAGTAAGACCAATTTGATTCATACATACCTGGTTGTGTTTTTACCGTGCTCCGACCGTGTCGCCATGCACTGCTTTGAAAGCGATTTCTCAAGGTCACCTTCCGACACACACACACACAAGACCATCGCCGCACGGCGCTGTCTGTGGACCGTCCATGGCCCTACAAAAGTTCGGCTTTTCTCGTCTACCACACGATCTTCCATGGAGGTTTTTCCAAATGTTAGTCAGTCTGGAATGAAACTGTAGCTGGAGTCCAACAAACTATTTTACGTTTACTATCGATAAAGGGAAGTTTATCGTTTTGGTGTAGATGTGCTCGTTCGTAGAACTTAGTGCACAAAGATTAAGATAACTAGACTATTTTCTGAAAACAAAGCCTTGGAATTTCACGATAACAATTGTTTGGTTTATTAATGAAAGTAATTTTAGGCTCTTATCCTTCTTAACTCTTCTACTTGCCACGACTCTCACCCAACTTTCTCTCACCCAACTTTCTTTAACTAACAGCGGCGTTTTCTCTACACTTGTGGCTCCTTCTTTCGCCTTTCCTCCCTGAGGACGAAAGATTATGAGGCATAGTGGCTGTGACGTACAGCACATTCTTCAATTTCGAAATATTCCACGCTTGGATTATTTCTTCAATATGTGTGTAAAACGAAAGGACCAATATTACTTGATCTGATTTTTCATGACTCAGTTAATTTCGGCCTTAAAGCAACTTATTTTTAGGGAGAATACCGAAAACATTTTCAGCAAATCAGCAACTCAGATTGCCCTTCAAATTTCGAAGTTCTAAATTGTTTGGTATCATAATTTACACGTGAAGCCATGCGATAAGTATATGCCACCTACAATTCGGTTCAGAATCTTTTCTTTTCCATTTTGTTCTCTAAAGAAGTAAAGAGCAGAGTTTACAAGACCATAATTTTGCCTTTTGGTTAGTACGGGAGTGAAACTTGGTCTCTCACATTAAGGCAGGAACAGGCTGAGGGTTGACGAAAACATTTCCTCCGGAAGCTACAAGTATGATAGCGTACGAGCGAGGACATAACAGGAGGCTGAAAATACTGCATAATGACTATCTTCATGATTTAAACGGCCACTAAATGTTATTTGGGTGATCATATCAAGGAAAATAGGACAAGAGGAGAAGGTGTTATTCATGGAGAAGGAGAGAGAAAATTCAGGGGTTATGGTGAAGAAAGCTGAAGCAAGAGTGCCTGTTGAAAGATGTAGGAGTAGGCTGAAGAATATAATAAGATGGATCTTAAATAAGTTTAGAGGAAGTGGACAGCATTAATCTGGCTCAGGATATGTATACGTAGGAGGCTCATGTGAATACAGTAATGAGCCTTTCGCTTCCATTAGACAGGGGGAGTTCCTTGACAAGCTGAGAAACCTAGAGTTTCTCAGGAAGGACTTGCTTTATTGAGAGAAAAGTCAGGAACACGTCACGGCCGAAGCAAGCTCGGAACACAGTCCTGTACGCGTAGATTAGCGTTACAAGACGCTATCGACGCACGGCCGGTGCACAGCTGAAGAAAATTCATTAATGCGTGAATTATCTTTTAATGTGAAAAGAATTTCCACCAAAAAAATATACCACATATACAATTAGAAATATTCTGATATACTCTTACATGCGGTATTATGTTTTAAGTTTCAATCCTTATGGTTTCCAGAGAATTTGATATACTATCATGATTCTGTAACATCATGCATAAAAAAATCTTCATGATTTTTGTAGCAACAATGTTCGTTCTTATCAAGTGAGAGCTGGCTCCATAAATATCAACAATGGCGGAAGTGTTCACGATGTGACAAGAATCTTCTACTACCCCTACGAGGATGAATCCAGAAGAACGAATGAGGACCCTGATATCGCCATTCTGCAGGTCTGTACTGAATGTGGGTACAAATGTGTTCTTCTGTACAATACGATTTTTATGTTACAGGCCTAAATGTTTGCATTGTTTGCTTACATCACATCCCTGCATATCAAGCAGTTCTTGCAAACTTTGATTCATGTCAATTCATACCGCACGTTTTGAGTACTGAATTAAACTGCTTTTAAGTTTACGTCTTTCCTAATATCAACTTTGTACTGAACTTCAAATCAATATTACCTACATAGGGTTAGGAAAAAATTCTGGTTCAAACGTCTTGAGGTGATAAGGACTGAAACAAAGATTTGCCTTTCAGGCATCTATATGTAGAAGTGTGACTTTGCGGTGCCAGTAACCATTAAAGTGGGTCTGACTAAGATTGGAAATGACGGAAAGCCACTGAATCGTTCTGAAAAGCTGTACTTGTAACCAGTTTACAGCAATGTTCAAAACTACAGCCAACGACCTCAATACGAAACCGACAAAAATGAAGCAGAGATTGGAGTTGTCGCTCACAAATGCCAGGTTTCTGCTTGATGACTGCTGCTACCTCAATTATGTGGGCAATAAGAGCCTCTTCAGAATCAACTGGTTATGAGTAAATCAGGATTTTCATCTGGCCGCATAGGAAGAAGTCCAATGGTGTGAGGTCCGATGACCTGGGGGGCCAAGCAAGCGGACTTTGTAAGTCGCGGTGAAATGTTCTCGGACGTGACATGCTAAATGAGTGGCAGCCCTGTCGTGTTGGAATCACATATTTCTTTTGAGTGACAAGGGGATTTCCTTCAGCAATTCTGGCAGCATTTCCCCCAAAAACATAGGGCAAATCTGGGCACCGCACCTTGCGGATATCAAGTAAGGCTCAATCAAAACGTCATGCATAATGCCCGCCCAAATGTTGACTGCAAAGTGTTACTGGTGGCAGTGAACAAATGCAGCACTTTGATGCGCAGTGCACTGCAAGAAAGCTTGACAGCAAATCTTTCTTTCAGCCCCTCCTTCACCTCAAGAAGTGTGGGCATGGAATTTTTCAGCACCCTATATAACGTTATAAACGTGGATGACAGAATAGGATACTTTCTGCACGATACTGTATCAGAAATCATTCAAAATTTCAAGTTTAAAAATAAGCAGACCTAAGCAGAATTTCCCCTACTCTTCGCTAGGACCGAGAACAAGCAGTACAGCGTTATGCCTCCATGTGTCGTATTATCGCTATATTCTGAACCGTCAAGTGAGTTTTGCAGCCACAAACAACTGTTTTGTATCTCAACGAGTGTTTATTTCTGCGCAACGAATTTGCGTTAACTTGTGCTTCATAATCAGGTAACCTGCAATGGAGAGGCATGTAATGCCCAAAAAACCTTCCCAAACGATGTCACGATGATAACGCAGTTCTTTTAGCAATATTCCTGATTGAAACTTGCGAACGTTTGCTTTAAGATTATTAGCCGTCAGACCGACAACAGACAGGTCGTTTTATGACTTGCGGGCATTGTTCAAAAGTCATTAACGGGATGTTTTGGAACGCCTGACGTTGCAAGCCGCCGGAAAAGTCCGAAAAGTTGGGTGAAACAGGACTGGTTGCTTCAAAATTACAGTGCGCTGGGGCACACTGCTTTGAGAGTGCAGAAATTACCGGCCGCCAAAAGCATAGCTGTCGCCCCCCCCCCCCCCCCCCCCCTTTCATAGATAGATTTAGCCTTGCGTTATTTCTTCTCATTCCGAGAATGGAATAGAAACTACGAGGGCGTTCTTTTCAGGATTTCCCTGAAATTCGGGAAAAATCTTAGACCGTCACGCACGCGATGCCTAAAAGGCAGTTCCATTTGTGCAACCAGCACTAGCCGAAGTGCTGACTGCGTTCCATAAACTGGAAAGAAGACTATGTTGAAAGGGAAAATGACCAATAGTAGACGTAAGCGTATATTTCCTCGTTGACCCAATCCCGAAATTTTGGGTACGCCTCTTATTGTACTTAGTGTAAGGGCAATTCGCACTAAAGTACAGCTGAAACCAAAGTACAATGTACGTGCGCGTGTATGTAAAATTTATATGTGCATATGTATAAATTATAAACAACTTATAATACAGAAGGTAAGAAAATGATCAGAAATATTTGGAAACATTGTACTCCTTTCTGTGTTTCAAAATATTATTTTACTCTAATGCTCATAACTGCAGAAATGATGAGACCTGCTTGGTCTTTGACGGTGGGACAGAGAGGTGGTCTCGAAACGTCGGCAGACAACTACCAACTTATGCTGCGTGACAACTCAAAGGAGCGAAGACCTCAACTGACAGTTTTGTTCTCACATGGCAAGCAGAAGTTCAAAGTTCACCGTCCGTGACAGAGAATATTGACGCACAGATATCGGCACAAAATACTGAAAAGATTTAAAAAATTATCCTTAGGCAGCTGTCACCACACCGCTGCAGTTATTGACTTCCTGCTTTATTCCGCTTATGTTCTAAACAGACAGAAAAATGGAATCTATATTTTAAGAGTCCAGGAGATGCTTGACTTAACCGTGTTCCAGTACTAAGTACAACGTACCTGCAGGTTCACATGCACTGATGTACTCTCACTGTCACAAGGGGCAATATCTAAAAGAGAACTTCAAATTTACAATAAATACTTTGGGCACATTATAATAAAAAAACAAGCACCCAACTGTATACTAAATAAGCACAATGAATAAGTACCTCTAATGACCAAAAGCCAACGGACAATAGTTATTTAAGAATACTATCTGGAATTCTGCAGCATTGCAAGTACACCGACTCTGATATTTATATTTAAGGTGACACCCGATTTCGACTTCAACAACCCCGGTGTTGGACACATAGATTTGGAGACATCTGAAGTACCTCATGGAAAATTCGGTGTTGTCAGTGGATGGGGAGACACAGGGGTAAGGCACTACATTAAGTAGTGCTTAGAGTAGCAAATCATATTCTGCCAGAGCAACACACGCATGTAAGTTTTCAGTAAATACGGTGAATCGCTCTGAACACAACAGACTAACAGTATGGCACCCGACGTTTCTCACGAAGTACTGTAAATGTGAACGTCAGGCAGACACTGACTCTCTCCATTGTAGGATTGCTACATTCAACAGCATTACGCTGGCACAGTGTTTCAAACACGCTGTGACATCAGTCCCCAATTCCTTCCCAAGTGAACAAACAAAATCATAGCCCGGTCATTACAGATCACGCATAATGCGCATGTGATACACTTCTCTTAAATAACCAACAAACATAAAAGCACTAATATAGCAGGTTTGCCTGTTGGCTTCTCAGTGTTTATATTAACCTCTTGCGGATCTCACTTTAAACAATCATTTTATCATTTCTGGTCATTTCAGTCTTTAACTTGTACAGCGCATGCCCTGAAGAATCTCATATTTTAGCAAAAACCCAGCCTCACCAAAGTGTGCCTCATTGCCGCAAATAAGCTGTGTTCCTTATCAAAATATGTGTTAAGTTCAGACTGAAGTCTCAATGAAGGGCACTGAGTGAGTGCGTTTGAGAGCAGAGTGTCGAGAATACTTGAAATTAAGGGACACAGGTAAGAGAAGACGGCAGAAAAATACACGACATCTACATAGCTAATCCTTTTCAGCAAGTACTGTATTACTTAGGTTGGTCAGATAGAGGAAAACTGATATTTGGAACATGTTGAACTGAAGGGATAGATGATAAAAGGATGGAGAGGTTACTTTCTAACACCTCAAAGGAAGGCATCCCTTGTGAGACCTAGGTATGGAGGGAAATATATTTTTAAAACAGTCATTGAAGATAAAGGATATGAGCGTGAAACGGGATTTTGTATTTCACAAAAGGAAATAACGGTTGGCCCCTCTGAACATGGTAATGCTACTTTTAATTTCATAAAAGTCGTGGGAATTTAACTGAGTTACTTGTGACTGCCCTGTGACTCTGCGTAACTGAGTTAATGGCATAAACACTGTAACTACATAATGGAGGCAGAGTTCTGTACAGTCCAGTTGTTCTGGCACCACAGTTATTAATTACTGTACTCTACTGATCTCGCCTTCTGATGAATTAAGTCTTCCGGAATGGCACGGCATGTTAATTGAGAAATAGTAACCGACGTTTCAGAAGGACATACTGCCTCCATTTTCTTTCACTCTGACTGCCCTAAACGACTTGTGGCACAATTTTAGCTACAGACAGGAGGACAGTGGCACACGCCTTCCACTCTGCAGACCGAAGACAATATAAATGCCTTCCTTAAGCCGTTGCACTGCACAGAGCTCAGTATTCACGGGTTTTCCTTACTGCAGTTACAAGTACGTTATGCGGAATAAACAGTACAAACATAACATTGCAAAAGTTGCGATGTAATACATTTTGAACCAAATCATTTTGCAAAATACTTTTCCAAGTTTTAACTACAAAATTTCCCATCTAACACTACATTGACCAGTTATTCGTGTCTAATTAAAAACTTCCCCCGCTGCTGAGTAACTACAAAATAAAAAGCACTTCGCATTAAAAAATGAAGGTAGAGTTCTACACAATTTACATTTTGTCATCACACGAGGTTTATATATTGCTTTATTGTCGGATAAGGGGCACTACCTACTCCTTTTTAGGGAAGCATTATTCACCTTTGGTCCACGTATCTTGGCAAACATAAAGTGGCACCCAGCTGGTATCTAACACCGTTGACTCAGTCTGTAGCCTATTGGGTTTCTCACTGAATTTCCCGCAAACTGACATCCATATATCCCAATAAAAATGGTTGTGTTTTTTTATTTGTGACCTGGTATAAACAGGCTCAGAACCACACAAGTAGTAACCGACCTGATGTGATCTTACTTATTATAAAGAGAATGTTTGTTCTTTTGTACGACGGGGGCGAAATAACCCACTTCCAATGCATGGCATGATTTTTTTTATTAACAGAAATTTTGTTCCTGTGTAGAATTGAGGCGAATTAAACCAACTTCCATGCGGGGCATGAATGTACTTATTACAAAGAGAAGGTTTGTTTCTTTGCAGCCCAGCGGATATCCCAGCGACACTCTACTGAAATTGCACGTACTGATTACAACTCAGACGGGATGTAAAATGCGTTATGGCAACTTTTACTCTGAACGCAAAATGTGTGCAAAATCCGAAAACATAGATGCAGGTTTCGGTAACGTAAGTGATTCATTATTCTAATACATAGATCTACGTGAACTTCTCATTAATCAAACCATGGCAGTTATTTAATACGAAAAAAAAGAATTTTTAATTAATATGGAGTAGTTTTAACAGTAATATCCGGCACTTAGTCTCATTTATTATTTATCAAATTCTAAGATTAAAATGGCTGAACATTTCAAGCACTTTTTACCAATAGGCCAGAGTTTATCAAAGTTACTGAGTCGCGAACACCCGACATAAAACAGGCGTAAAATAAAAAACAAAAACCAGCATAACGAATATTACATTTTAATGGATTAATAAAATGAAGATAAACACACGTGTTTAAAACCATCAGGCAAATAATGGTTTCGTGATTACAACAGAATGCTTTCCGGGCCAACGTTTGGGTCGCGACCCAGAAGTTGAGAACCATTGCAACAGTTTAACCATTTCCTCACTTTTACACTGTTTTCTGCCTTTATTTCACGTTGAAATATATTTGTGTACGAGGTACATAAAAGTATGTGCAAACATTACGACGATATTTAAGTCAGATAAATTTCATACACCTTTAAAATTTCATTTACAAACTTAAATTGTAAATCTGTATCAAACTCTAATTTAACAAGTTAGGAAATATCTGTAGGGTATAACACGTGTGGTTCATTCTTTCTGCCATTGTTCCTTAGTCGTCATTAGTTACAGGAAAAAATTGGCATTCAAGTTTCTTGTCGAAGGACGGACGGACGCACAGACGGACAGATCTTAAAAGGTTAATGCGTCACTCTTTACATCTGCTTTGCAACTACGTCTAAAGACGGCTTACTTCATGCAGGCAGACATTTTTGTCTAGGTTGGATTTATTTACGACATTTTTGACTTTCTAATTTTTTATTAATTTAGGATATAAAATATGAAAGGAACCAGGAAAAATATTTGCTTCAAATTAACCTAAAATTCTGACACGATTTTCAAAAGAAACTATTTTGCTTTCAGCTGCTTACTGTGGCAAGAAACACAAACTTTTTAAAGAACATAGATGCAAATTTTCTTCAGCAATGTCCGGCTTTACGTGGTGCAGGTGCACATGGGCTTCCATAAATTTACAATCATTTTATTCTCTATTCCATTTTACCACAATACTACAATAATCAGTGGAAAAAGTTCCATTGTGATATTACACTGAATTAAGTGTGGCACACGAAACTTGTCTGCTCCTATCTCCTCGTGTACACTCAGTAACGTCTCTCAGGGGCACACAGCCTCCGCATACTCAAGAGTTAGGACATAACGTGTGGCGGAAGGAAAAAACAAGAGTAAAGCATATAGATTCGGTCACGGCACGGGTGGAGACGCCTTGCACCCGGATCGGACGTGAGAAAAATTGCGCCCAATAAAATAGAGCTGTTAGGATAGAAGTATGTGGTTAGCAATATATGAAGCCAGAACTAAATTTGGCTTTACTACGCACATGTCTGCTGCTCTGTTTTTAAGACATGAAAACTTTGAAAACTGCAAAATATTATTCCCAGATAAGCATTGGAAAAACTGTTCAAAATTTTGCAGATCTTGAAATATGCAAACTGACAACATAACTGAAGTCTTACTGTCGAATGAAGATGTATGAAACGGATCGTGTGCTAACGCTATGTTACAGTTTCTCATAAATAAAACACAAATTTAAAATTCTGAAATTCGTAGTGACATTTCCAATGACCACTGTGGAAGAGAAGTGGTGTTTCTGTACAACAATCCGGATAAATATTTTTAATGAATACCGTGTGTGAGAACGTACTGAATGGTTTGTTAATGTTGTCAACTGCAAGGGAGTTAGTCAACTCAGTACGCGACTTCAATCAGAATGATACTGATTTTGTTTTCAAGAAACAAATACAGGATACTGTACCTCAACTGCATGTGAAATGCTAAGGTAAGGAGTGTGTTACAGAACAAAATAACACTTACAGTCTTGTTTCTTGTGCCCTCCCTCACATAACACCCTCGAACCAACACTGATTTGTCACTTACACTGTATTTCATGCTGCAGTTTTTTCGTCGTTTTTCTGTAAACTTTTGTTTTGTGTGATGTGGCAAAGAACAAAAATAATAATGCAGTTTACAGGAAGTGTGTTTGTTTCAGGGCGATTCTGGCGGGCCTTTTGTTGTCGATAACAAACTTGTTGGTATTGCCACCATGTCATTTCCCTGCTATGCTTTCCTTGGAGTTTACACAAAGATCTCTTCTGTATATCAATGGATAGACAATATTATTTCGGAAAAAAGTAACTCCTCACAAGCCAGGGCCCAAATTGGGCTGTGACACCATGGTAACAGTAATAGTAGCAGCAGCAGCAGCAGCAGCAGCAGTAGTACTAGTAGTAGTAGTAGTAGTAGTAGTAGTAGTAGTAGTAGTATAATCAGTATCAGTAACTTAGACTGCAAACCAATCAGTGCATTACAATAATGTCACCCCGTTAGGAATGTAAAGGTAAGAGATGGAAAATAAAAACAAACCACATGATCAAAGCTGTCATCATTTGTAGCCTATCATCATTGGTCTTTGAGGATTCAAATATATATGTGTGTGTGTGTGTGTGTGTGTGTGTGAACATTTCCATGAAATAAACCAACTTCCTTCTTTTCTGTGGCGCTGCAGCCCAAGTCTGAAACGGGTCTCCTCTTTTGAGGTTTCTAAATCACACACAATTAGACACACACACACATCCGGTAGGATTCCTCTGAATGAGTGACCAGCTCGTCGCAAAGGCCCTACTTTTACGAAACGAAACAAACACAAGAGAGGAACATCCACACCCTCAAAGGAATTCGAACACGCGATCCCATCAAGCAAGCTTCCGCAGACCTGCACCTTAGACGGCACGGCCACCGGGATCCGCGAAATAAGCAAACCTTACGTTACAAATTCGGAACCTAACTATCATATTGCATATCAACTGTTGGTAACACTAGCTGGTGATTTTGTATTAGAGCTTTAATTAATAACAGCTTGTCACATGGCAGCAACACTGCACGTTTAATGTAAAACTCCATATCACAGACCTTTAACCGGTCCATTACTTCTGTCACCTTCCGTCCATAATGTTAGTGTTTCCCGTGCCTCAGCCAGGCCCTTCCACACCATCGTCACCTTGTCATACAGTTTAAGTTGAAGAGTTCTGAGTTAAGACAGAAGAGTTCTGAGTTAAGACAGAAGAGTTCCCAGACTGGAAAGAAACAAGCTCTACTCAGCAGAGTCCTCTTTATAAGCTAACAGTCACTCAGCCAGCCAACAAACTGCCAACCATTTATGCCAAATTCCTGTTCATTACCACAGCCACAACAGTCCTCCGCTTGTTCTTAACCGAGGCGGAGACACGCAGCACACATTTTATCCTAAGCATATTCTTAAGAATCAACATGCCATGTTATGACACCTGTACTTATGTTTTCCAAATGACCGTCCTTTTATGCTGTCCAACAATTTACCCAATTTCTCATTATCCCTAGGTATGCAACATGACCTGCCCATCTCTCCCTTCTTTACTTTTAAAGCCACATAAAATTAGTAATACTCCACGGCCAACCATCTACCCGTCAAGTGAGCAGAACCAACGATATGCACAGGCTGCAGAATTAACAGCCGTTTACTTCCTCCCCAAAATTTTGGTCTTTTTACCAGATGGTATAAGGGACGATTTGTTTAGAAAACGTAGATATCAAGAACCAACTTTTATATCAGGCAGTTTAAAATACATAGATATTTTTTTCCAGTGGCGCAACAGCCCCTATTGGGCCCAGGTCTTTTCATTGCCGAGGCTTCACGATCACACTCAGACACACCACACTCGGTAGGACTGCCCTGGACGAGTGATCAGCCCGTCGCAGAGACCTCTAACTGACAACACACAACACTCACAATAGACAGATATCCATGCCCTGGGCGGGATTCGAACCTGCAATCCCAGCAAGCGAGCGACCGCATACCCACGCCTTAGACCGCGCAGTCACTGGGATCGGCAAAATACATCTATACTTTACAAATAAGTTGGCTGTGTTCGAAATGGAAGAAGAAAGAAGCGGTAGGCTCAGTTACTGACATCTAGCATTTGGGTAGAACAGAAAGGGGCAAATTTCCGCACTTAAGTTTCGACACGATTTTCTCAGACATAGTTGAGAGCAAAGTCAAATATGCACCACGTCTGAAATCCGTATTTATTCACGGCATGTTTTACATATCAAAATTTTCCATACCAACCTTGCGATTTACAGTTCAATTCTGTGTCAGACTAATGGTAACTCTCAATTTCCAAAGAGGATATTTGCTCATTAGTGGGTGGAAATCCCCAAACGGGTAGTCCAGAAATCTTCACGTGTGAAAATGCACAGCTGAGTGCATTTAATGACAGGAGAATATATCTGCTCTCACAAGTGGTACAAAATAAATAAAAGCGATAGGACAATATTTAAGTTTCATCAGGTGAGAAAAGACATATTTCTGCAAAGCCAGGGAATTTTATTTCTCGGAAATGACACAGCCATCTGCCATTTTGTATTTTTCCGTTCTTTTAAGGCATAACTCTCTTCTTTCTTACTTCCCTTAGCCGCCCTTTTTCTGTCCAATCTAACATCGGTTAGTTTAGTATGGAGATAGCGACAACATTGCGGACTCTCCCCTTTCCTGCCTCTCTTCATTGGCCCAGAATTGTAATGAACACCAAGGGCATATATTTGGTGAGACACCTGTTCTTTTAAACACCTGGGCTACTTCTTTGGATAAAGTCTTTAGAGTTTCACAGAAGAGAATAAAGCTAAAGATCACCGGACTGAGGAAACAGCACTTCTTCACCTGCGTTTCCAGGTACCTTAGTAATAGTTTGGCCTCATGGCGCTCTCGTGCTATTGCTCACTGAGTGGCAACACATGGGGGCAAATTCTCGTCTGCGGGGTTGCAGGGTATGACAGTCCATATGCCATAAGAATTGAAGGCCCCTGTTGCCGCCTCTAGTACAGAATGCCTCTGACGTGCTGAGCCAAATAACTTGAAAAACGGGCGCTGTGTTATTTTACTTTCAGTGTAGGCCTGTATCAACATCAGCTTATTGTATTTATCAGCACACAGCCACTCTAATAGCTTGCAAAGTATCTGTCCAGTGGCTGCACTTTATAGCTAGTGTGGGGCGGAATTACTGTCAAGTGAATGCTACGTTAATGGCAACATTTATGGCTTCTGTTTATATGGGCAGAGGCATCCAAGGGAAGCAACAGAGCGTGATTGGTGCAAGCCTTTACTTTCTCCTGAAAAATTGTGAAACCATTCTAAGAAGAGAGTAGAAGAAATGTATCCTGATTAGGAATATATAGCGATGTTTTCAGGAGAACTTCCAGCTAAAAGTTTTGTCTCTCAACTTCTTGCGGACAAACACAACAGCACGATGAACACAAGTGTACAGATGAACTCACGGCGCAAACAACGGTGATGTTCTCGCCGGTTTCGCCAGAGCATATAGGATATTTCCGAAGGCTTTCTTTCCCTTGCCAGTCAAAACTTCAAGAACCTTCTTCGGAACAGCTGAAGATTGGAACCAACATCCGTATAAAAAACCGCGCTTGGAGTAAGATTGAATTTTTGTAAAACTGTCGAGTGTTCGAAAAAAAAGTTAAACCTGACTCTACTGAATCCGGACATCTGCCCCAGAGACAGGGCTGTGGTTTGTCGTACAGTGTGCTCAGACACTAACTCAGAAGTTGCTGCCAGCTAGGGGCGACAGGGAAAACCAACAACAAAAGACAACATAAAAATAGGTGAGCTCATTTAGAATAGTCTTATTTCTAACCGAAAGTGAATGCAGACCCTAGAACAAACAAACTAGTTGCTAAAAACTACGTCAAATGACAAAAAAAAATTATAACACAAACGTGAAACAAAACAGTCATATAATTAGTGCTGAGACTCACCAAAACGCTGCCTCCTTGCAACCGGTTCATTGCTGCCAATATCTCAAAAGAGTAACTAAATAATTTAGAAAGGACCCTTACTCCAACAGAATTTTTTCCCCTTTCTACCCTAGATGCAAATCTTTAAACGTGTAAAAAATGAGTGCGAAATATTTTTTGACAACTTTGCCACTTTCTGTTCTAGCTAAAAAGTCACTACATAACTCTTCGGAGTTGTCTAAAACGATAAATATGCTTTCGGTTTGACGACCACATTTTCGGGAAAAAAAAGCAAAATTTCCCGCCCTCTCCTGTATAGAGATGCACAGAAATTAAAAAAAGTCTATACAGAAATTTTAAAAAATATGTCACGCTACTTGTTTACTTGACCTTGACCTTGAACACACCGTTACCTTATCGTTTCACGTCTCCTTTTAACATCCTGTGCGAAAGATTTATATGCCCTTAGCTTCCACATCTTCACGTTTTTCCTCTCGTTCCTTGCAATGCCGTTTCAAGGTCAAGGCCCTATAACCTATAATGACAAATGACAATGGCTGCGAACAGCGATTTAGACTTTGCCGTACTTTAAGTCTCCATCCTAGCGTTTGTCAGAAACGGCTGAGAAAAACTACGTTATTCTTCATTCAGGATGTCTGTTCCCTTGCCGAGATGCGACACTTGGACCAGCTGGAGAGAAAACACAAGTACTAACCAATACACAGCAATCAACGTAAACTGCCTGTGACGCCATCGTGCCCCATTGAAATTTTTGGCAATTTCTATAGCCTTCAGTGCGAATTACAAGCAGACAATAACTTAAGTAACTTTAACAGCAGTTAAATAGCAATTTAGAACTTACGGGGCCGCAACAGCATACTGCCTGTGGTGATGGGCTTAGGGTTGGAAAACCGAGAAACCGAGTTTCGATTCCCACAAAACGCCAGAACATTTTCTGTACTATAAATGTGCAGACCGATTCATTGGGCCGTCCGGCGGCCCACTCGAGACCTACTGGGGTAACAACGATCAGGGTGCAAAGCGTAATGCCCTTCATTTGCCTTAATCTACCGTAAGTAAAAAATGAGTGGAGCCTTATTCCCAGTACCCCATGTGATTTAACGGCGTGTGATGAGGCAATAAACTTCACACTTACAATCCTTTCAATATTCCTCACGGTAGCAAATAAGCCAGTAACTGGGGCTTTTCCCCAAAGCATAAAGTAGCCGTGACGTCAGACCACCCAGTCACCTTCCCCCCCCCCCCCCCCTCTAGCGCCGAGGTTCGTAATTACGTATGCTGTACCTCCACTGCTGCATACGCCTTATGGAGGGTCACTCATCCCATAGTCTGTCTTACGACAGGTCCACAGCCTCTTCCACAGCGAGTTCTCCACAGAGTGAACACGGTGTCGGAGCTCATGCAAGGGGCCCTTCACACTGTAGAGAAGTGGTGTGACGAGGTAAGCCTGTCAGTCAATCCAGATAAGACCGACCTTGTCGTTTTTACGAAGAAGAGGAAACTGGATGGTTTCTTTGAACCTCTTCTTTTTGGAGTCACTCTGCACCGCTCTGAGTCGGTCAGGTATCTGGGGGTGACCCTAGATTCCCGGCTGACGTGGCGGGAGCATGTAAACAACAAGGTGATGAAGGCTCAAAATTCTTTGTGGGCCTGTAGAAGGTGTTTTGGTACGGTGTGGGGCCTGCGACCGAGGGTTGTTTATTGGCTCTATACTTCTATCATTAGGCCATCCATCACCTTTGCATCCTTAGTATGGTGGACTGGATGTCAGACATCCAGTGCCAAAAAACAACTAAGCAGAGTCCAGAGATGTGCTTGTCTGGGGATAACCGGGGCTATGCGCACTACGCCAACAAGTGCCATGGAGGCACTCACTTGTCTCCCGCCACTTGATTTAGTGGTGGAGGGCGAGGCAAGGGCGGCTGCACACCGGCTCTGGAGTCTAGGAGGGTGGTCTTACCTACACCCTGATCATGGTCATAGTACCATATTAAAGCGGCTTCAGAAATTGGATCCCATATTTAGTATAGGGAACGACATTATGAGGCCAGCATATAATTTTGAACCCAACTATAGGGTTACTCTCCTGACTAGAGAAGAATGGACAAAAGGAACTGGGCCCCCACATGTGGTTAAAGGGCTCATCTGGTACACAGATGGGTCCAGAATACAGGATGGGAGGACTGGGGCCTATGTCTATGGGCAATCCGAGGGTAGGAGGCTCAGCATTTCTCTAGGGAAGTATGTTACTGTCTTCCAGGCTGAGATTTATGCTATCTTGGCCTGTGTTTGTGAAATTGAAAGCAGAGTCAGATCAGAGACATACGTAAGTATCTGCTATGATAGTCAAGCGGCATTGGAAGCACTACAGGCCGTGAAAACGACGTCTCCTTTGGTAAGATAGTGCCAAAAGGCGTTAGATGACATCTCCACTTACCATTCTGTGGGACTCTTTTGGGTCCCCGGACATTCAGGGATACGTGGAAATGAAATTGCCGATGAGCTCGCAAGGGAGGGCTCTGCCCACCACTTTGTGGAACCAGAGCCGGCTGTGGGGGTCTCAAGGCAATGCATAAGGAGTAAAATTCAGTGCTGGATGAATAGACAGCACTTGGTACGATGGCAGGGACGGGTTGGCACTATGAGACAGGCTCAAGAGTTAATCTCGGGCCCTGATACTGCAGCCAGGACCGCGTTAATGTCCTTTAACAGGGCGCAATCCAGGGTTGTTATTGGCCTCCTTACTGGGCATAACACCCTGAGAAGACATCTCCACATAATGGGGCTGGTAGATAGTCCCTCGTGTAGGAAATGTGCTGGAGAGGAAACCTCAGCCCATGTACTGTGTGAGTGTGAAGCGTTGGCAACACTCAGACATATCTATCTGGGGTCCTTTTTCCTGGACCCTGAGAATGTGCGAGATCTGAGTCTAAGGGCCATCTGGAACTTCTTCAGGAGGACAGGGCTCTTGTGACTTGGACCTAATGAGGGGGCACAAAGGGCCTGTGAAGGCCTACGTGCAACGGGACCGTGAGGGCTCGACCCATATTTACTTACTTACTCTCCACAGAGTGTGATCTATCGCTTCTTCTTTCAATTTCCAGTAACTTCTTCATCTGGCAGCTGCTGACGTCTTACTCCTCGTCTTCCTGTCGCTTCTATCCTTTCTCCTATCTTTCCTTTAGTAATGTGTTTTAGAAGGCAGTCCCTGCGCAAGATGTGACCAATCCAGTTAGCTAAATGGAGAGTACCTAAACAAATTTGCTTTACTCAGTACAGCTGTAACGTCCCGCACTGTAGCAAACAACATGCCGGTAATTACCTGAGGACAAGGAGTTTACGGAAAACACATTACAGGTGGTATTACAAGTTATCGTGGCGGTGATTACGAAGAAAAGTTACCTTAGTTTAAGAGTTGCCTAACTACGCGGTTAGTTCGCTTTAGTTAAATTTTTAATCAAGGAAAACGAAATCAGTAAGCTGCAGCACTTAATTAAGGATATCAGGGTGCAGGTTCATAAATTAGAAATGAATGCGAACGAAGTGGAAGCACTGCAAATGTACATTAATTATGGTAGTGTCAGTAGCAAAACGACAGTAAGCCGATATAAACAGGTATTCTTGTTTTCTAGGCACCTGTCCACTGCAGTAACCTGTGTTAAACGGCTTCCGAAATTAGGAAGGTAAGAAATTACCACTTAATAATTAGACCTATTTATTAAAATATATCATTTGTTACTTTCATTTTAAAATACTATTTTTTATCTTTATGGTTATAAAGGTACAAAACTGGATAGACAGACTCCACTATACATTCAGTGGGTCCCATCCCCGTGCATTAAATAACCTCAGACAATAAAGCAACAACCAAATGCTCATAGTGAGCAGTAAAGCCTAGTGTGCATTCGGTTCGTGTTTTGTTGTTTTATAGACTGCACTATAATTTTACACATCGCGAGTTTAACAGAAAGGAGGGATTAAGTCGTAACATCTGTACCTTTCCCTTGACTGGAAGCAACTTAATGCAAAAAGACTGAGATCCTCTGAGATACAAACACACAGCTAACTTTACCCTGCCCAAGGAAGGTCGTGCTTTACAAGTAGCAACACGTAGTGTACACGTCTGTCTTTCAGGAAATGTTCAGTTTATGGATTGCACATTAATATAAACTGTGGTTTGACAGTACAATTCACGGATATAACACACACGTATAGGAGCGCATCAACAGGAAGTTTATGTGTGGAAAAAGTACATAGAGACAGGAAATGTGAAATTCTTCCAGATAAATTTTAAAGTACTTTACTCTATGCTTTCGAATAACAATGTAAGGTACGACAAGGTACGTAATTTATAATACAATATTCATGTAACTGTTTACCATTTGCCACGTGCTAAATTTCAAGAATGTTTGGATCTCCGTCAGCACCGCCGTGATAACCTCAAAATTCAGAGTTTAATTAAACTCATATATTTGTCCGCATGTATTCCTGTGTCTACAGAACGAAGACTGCAGCGTAATTTGACAAAGTCATAAGATTCTGCGAAAACGATAGTTTCGACATATTTCTGGCACCACTGATCCCATTAAGGTTGCATCTAGCAGTAACAAAATGTTGTGAGTGAGACTCATTACAACGGCCCACACAGTGCCCAGGGGTCAAACAAAATATTTCAAAAGAGATCAAGAAACCTTGGGATGCGAAAAAGCTGAAGAAAGTATGGGTAAAAATGTTAAAGGAATATTAAATGGCCGAATCAATTAATGCACCGGTATGGCATTCAAAATACGGACAAAAATCATTTCGCTTTCAAAAGGAGAAATTAAAGGAAAATGTGAAAAGCAGATAAGCTGTGTTTCCTGGGGAGGGTAAGGCATACAAGAAGGGCTTAATACTCGCTTTTCGCGAATGCTTTGCGAAGGCGCAAAAATGGCTTAAGGCATGCAGGTAAATACTTTTTTCTGGGTAAGATTTAAAGTGTTACAAATTCTTTAACTTCAGAACACTTCTTGACACATACGCACACATATATGTATACATATGTGACCGCCAAGTTTATTGTCAGTAAGTTTAGAACAGCCAGCTGCTTCATACGTACATCACACGAGCTCTGTTCGAAGCGGAAGGAAAAAATCAGAGTGTTGCTTTTTTGATTTCTGTGTGTTTAATTCTGTAATTCTTGTTGTCCGTTAAATGTCGGTTGTTAAATGTGCACACAAGTAGAGCGAAATATTGTACACAGGGACGAAAATTTGTGTTCTATCTTCAGAGGGCCCATTGTTCCTCTCCGAAACTGTATGAGACTAATTACTTCCCCAAAAATGCTGAAAAGGTAATTACGCCTTTCTGTTTAACGACTTCTTCTTTCGAAATAAAAGGAACACTTTACTCACTTTCTTGTACAGCGATACGTAAAGTTAGACGAGTGTTAATACAGAAATAAACGATTTGTAGTCACGTTGTTTATTTGACCTTGAGTTTAAGGACAACCTGAATATTTCAGATAAGGAAAGGCACTGGTTATATTATCTTTCACAATATGCCTGCTAACATAGAATGTGAGAAAAAAACGCTCATAGCATCCACCGCTTCATCTTCTATTCTTGTTTCATTTAAAAACATTTCAGAGTCAAGGCCAATTAAACTAAAATTAGTTGTGACAGTGATTGTGTATGGTTATTATGTCTTTGTGTCTTTTGAGCCCTTATCTCAAAATTTAAGGGAAAGGACTGAAGAAAATCAAGAAATTCCTAAGTCAGGCTTTCCGTTTCATTAATCAGATGCGAACCGAGTACCCCTTGGACAGAAAGCAAAAGTCGCTAATCCAGCCTCTTAGTCAATGAATAACCGTGAAGCTGATGACACACAGCCATCAACCGCCGAGGTTAAAAATAAGTGCAGCCGTACCTGCAGAACAAACTAGCCTTCATGGTCCCTTCAGGGACACAGTTCCTTTATATATGTTCAGTACAGCTGTAATGTTCAGCACGGTAGCAAACAACGTGTCGGTAATTGCCTGAGCACACGGAGTTTACTACAAATACCTTACAGGTGATATTAGATGTTATCATAGCGGTGACTGATGAAAACTGGCTTACGTAAAGAGTCAGCCAGCCACTTGCTTCATTTGTTAGTAACAGGAAAATGAAGTCCCTTTTTTTACGGTACCGGGAATAGAATGGGGAAGTAATGAAACTGTTAGAGAGAAGAGGAAAGGTTGCAACTGTAGATTAATGGCAATGGTAGAGTAGCAGTGTGAGTAGCAAAACGGGACAGTATAACGGCGTGAATATGTTCACATTTGAGCAATGTGTACTTCAAAGTAACCTGCTACCATACGACAAGAACTGATGCAGGGTGGACAATTACAACTTAGTAAATTATGACATTGGGTAAGCAAGATTTATGTTAATTTTCTAGCCCGTAATTTTAAGAGTAATCAGGTGTTAATTGGTGCAAGTTATGTCTCTGCATCAATCGGAGAAAATGTACAGCATTAGGCTTCAGACCGTTTGGGATGTTACGCCGTGCGGACTGGTAAATAATTACGTAGAGAACTTGACTTTCTCGAAAGACTTAGGGTATATGTGTTATACACAGCACCGCATAACGTATAAAGCTGTCTTTCCATAAATGTTCAGTGTGTGGCTTTCATATGGACTGAAATTGTGGTCCGCAGTAGCTGCCAGGGATAGATGCAGTACACAGGCGTCAGACTGGGTCAACAGAAGATCTACATGCGGAAACAGCTGGTGGTGGGAAATATCAATAAATATCTTAATTCCTGATGAGAAAACGCCTTGGGATTCTAGTTCTACTACTACTACTACTACTACTACTACTACTACTACTACTACTACCACCACCACCACTACTACTACTACTACTACTACTACTACTAAAACTACTATAAATAATAATAATAAATTTAAGTTCAGTTCTTGCAACGCTTGAGAATATTTAGCGATTAACATCGGATACGTCATTTATGTAACTATTTACTATTTGCCACGTGCTAATTGCAAGAAATTTCGGATGTTTATCAACACCGCTGTGAGAAATTTGACATTCAGACATTATCTAAAAGTCATAAATTTGTCCTCAGGTATTCCTGTGTCTACAGCATGAAGGAACGTCACATAATAAGAAGAAGTCAGTTGTATTTTATGACTTCAAGTTCTGCGGCAGAAATAGCGTGAGAAATTTGTGACACAATCTCACAGAGACAACATGTAATTTATATAGGACTTACATAAAACAAGAACATTATGACGTCCATATTGTATAACGACTGCCCTCAAATCCAGTTTAAACACACACACTGCTAAACTGGAGCACAGTAAGAAACAGTAATTTACTATGCACAAAGTTCAAAAGTCGACTAAATGCATTGTTCACAAGGGCACTTTCTCGTATGTGGTCCTCAATTTTCAAAATACTGAAAATCACGTTGCTTCTCAATGGATATTACCGTCACGGACGAATATGGAATTTAAACAGATGATACGAACGACGTGCCTGTAGAGGTGCTAGTGTCGTAAGGATGTCGATCGCCTTTCATTTTGAGCGAAAAACGAGCTAACCGCAGAAATGTGTACGTGATAAATTACTAAGTGAATAAATTCGTATAAAAGTAGATATGAAAAAACTAGATACTTCAGCAAAACCAACAAATGCACAGAAGTGCATGAAAGTATATTACAAACGTAGTGCAGCTCCTACATGTTTCGGCCACTCATGTGGTCATCTTCAGGGATTTGCGTTACAAAGGACGGATACATTTAGATATTACAAAAGTTTGTGAACCAATGCACAGATGTAAGGTATTAAGTTTTAAGAATACATGATTTAAAATACATGTTACATTTTAAAATCCACATAAAGTGTAGGGGATTAAATCTAGTGTGTATCTCACATCTGTACATGGGTTCACAAACATTTATAAAATCTCCATGTATCCATCCTTTGTAAAGCACTTCCCTGAGGATGGCCACATGAGTGGCCGAAACATGTAGGAGATATACGGTGTGTATAGTACACTTTCATACGCTTATGTGCATTTGTTGCTTTTGATATTATATCTAAATGCTCAACGCATGGTTATGGATCATTTAAAAAAGAAAAATCACGAAGTAATTACCAGTCAGTAGATCATTAAAAATGAAAAAAATGCTTATCGATAGATAAGAAATAATTTTTTGTTCATGTCAGTTACCGATAATTTTGAGTTCTCTCAAGTGATTCATTAATTTCGCATTAAGCCTGATACACAACAGTCAGTTTTCTCGAATTTAAGTTACTGGAAACAGCAGTCAAGAGGATTTCACCACTGTAGAAATGTCAGTTCCTGACATCCTTATCACCACTCTAAAACCGTAGTTTATTAACGTAGTTACAGTGGCAATATTTTGCAATAATCCAACCACATCATCAGAGCAGTTTGGTGAATAGCATGTTGCAGTACGGCCGTACCGACGGCAGGCCTAAGTGTTCAGCTATACTTCCTGCTGCAGCCTGCGAACTGCTAGGTTAATATTACGTATCTTGTTTCGTAAATGTTTTTCGCCATATCCTTTAACGACACTCATCCAAAGTTTATGCCACTTTAACTAAAACTAAAAATGCCAAAGATTAGGAATGGCGATTTATTCTTGAATTGTTTTTTTTCTCATCTCAACATTAGCTTTTAGGACTCAGGAACGCTAATAAATTCCGCCGTGAAGTTGTCGCTCTCTTTCCCGAGTTGCGAACCATGGACCACCTGCCTAAAATGCAAAAGTGTTAACTGCCACACAGTAATGAACACAACATGCCTAGGATACACCCGTGTCCGAATAATTGGAAGTGTGTGATGAAAATTTGACAAATCTCATGGTGACTAAATGCTGAATTAGGAACAGGGAATACCATAATTAAATTTAAGGGCACTTCAGTTGCAGTTTGGTACCTATGGGGCCCGGCAGAGCGCAGCGGGTAAAGCGACTGTGCCACTGGCTGTACAACTGAAGGGGCGTGTTTTGATTCCCAGCAGGGGCAAGAAACTTCACTTCCCTCCAAAAGGTTCAGACAGGTCTGGAGACTGGGAGCAGCACACTCGACAGGTAAAAGGCGCCTTTTGCCACAGCTTAAAGCTGCTAGGACTTGAGACTAATCCGTCACCTTGTTCTAATGAAGGGGTTAAAAAGTATTGGAGTTTTACCCCAATTCCACGTACAACTTCGTGGCGAGTATCGTCGTAATATTCTATACTGCACCAAATAACACACGGATAATTACTTAGGCACACGGAATTTACGAATCCCACATTACACGGAATATTGGAGGTTGTTATGGCGGTGAATATGAAGAAAACTGGTTGCAGTTAAACAGTCAGGCAGTTGGATACTTAAATTAATTGGTTAGTAATGGAAAAAAAAAACTCAGTAAGGCGCAAGGTATATTGGAGGTTAATGGGCAGTAGAGTGAAATATGATGGAAATTATTGGAGAGAAGAAGAATGATTGTACTAGAAAGCAACTGCAGTACTGTGGCAGTATGAACAGAGCAACTGCAGAACTGTGGCAGTATGAACAGAGCAACTGCAGTACTGTGGCAGTATGAGTAGAGCAACTGCAGTACTGTAGCAGTATGAGTAGAGCAACTGCAGTACTGTGGCAGTATGAGTAGAGCAACTGCAGTACTGTGGCAGTATGAGTAGAGCAACTGCAGTACTGTGGCAGTATGAGCAGAGCAACTGCCGTACTGTGGCAGTATGAGTAGGGCAACTGCAGTACTGTGGCAGTATAAGTACAGCAACTGCAGTATTGTAGCAGTATGAGAAGAGCAACTGCAGTACTGTGGCAGTATGAGTAGGGCAACTGCAGTACTGTGGCAGTATGAGCAGAGCAACTGCAGTACTGTAGCAGTATGAGCAGACCAACTGCCGTACTGTGGCAGTATGAGTAGGGCAACTGCAGTACTGTGGCAGTATAAGTACAGCAACTGCAGTATTGTAGCAGTATGAGAAGAGCAACTGCAGTACTGTGGCAGTATGAGTAGGGCAACTGCAGTACTGTGGCAGTATGAGCAGAGCAACTGCAGTACTGTGGCAGTATGAGTAGAGCAACTGCAATACTGTGGTGGTATGAGCACAGCAACTGCAGTACTGTAGCAGTATGAGTACGGCAATTGCAGTACTGTAGCAGTATGAGTAGGGCAACTGCAGAACTGTAACAGTATGAGCAGAGCAACTGCAGTACTGTAGCAGTATTAGTAGAGCAACTACAGTGCTGTAGCAGTATGAGCACAGCAACTGCAGTACAGTAGCAGTATGATTAGAGCAACTGCAGTACTGTAGCACTATGAGTAGAGCAACTGCAGTACTGTAGTAGCATGAGTAGAGCAATTGCAGTATTGTGGCAGTAAGACAAGAGCAACTGCAGTACTGTGGCACTATGAGTAGGGCAACTGCAGTACTGTGGCAGTATGAGCAGAGCAACTGCAGTACTGTAGCAGTATGAGTAGAGCAACTGCAGTACTGTAGCAGTATGAGTAGAGAAACTGCAGTATTGTAGCAGTATGAGTAGAGCAACTGCAGTACTGTATCAGTAAGAGCAGACAAACTGCAGTACTGTAGTAGTATGAGTAGAGCAACTGCAGTACTGTACCAATATGAGAAGAGAAACTGCAGTACTGTAGCAGTATGAGTAGATCAACTGCAGTACTGTAACAGTATGAGCAGAGCAACTGCAGTATTGTAGCAGTATGAGCAGAGCAACTGCAGTACTGTAGCAGTATGAGCAGAGCAACAGCAGTACAGTAGCAGTATGAGTAGAGCAACTGCAGTACTGTAGCAGTATGAGCAGAGCAACTGCAATACTGTAGCAGTATGAGTAGAGCAAGTGCAGTACAGTAGCAGCATGAGTAGAGCAACTGCAGTACTGTAGCAGTATGAGTAGAGCAACTGCAGTACTGTAGCAGTATGAGTAGGCCAACTGCAGTACTGTGGCAGTATGAGTAGACCAACTGCCGTACTGTGGCAGTATGAGTAGGGCAACTGCAGTAATATGGCAATATGAGTACGGCAACTACAGTATTTTAGCAGTATGAGAAGAGCAACTGCAGTACTGTGGCAGTATGAGTAGGGCAACTGCAGTACTGTGGCAGTATGAGCAGAGCAACTGCAGTACTGTGGCAGTATGAGTAGAGCAACTGCAATACTGTGGTAGTATGAGCACAGCAACTGCAGTACTGTAGCAGTATGAGTAGGGCAACTGCAGTACTGTAGCAGTATGCGTAGGGCAACTGCGGAACGGTAACAGTATGAGCAGAGCAACTGCAGTACTGTAGCAGTATTAGTAGAGCAACTGCGGTATTGTAGCAGTATGAGCAGAGCAACTGCAGTACTGTGGCCGTATGAGTAGAGCAACTGCAGTACTGTAGCAG